>VNKB01013546.1:0-36593 GCA_008042735.1 Drosophila leontia | reverse complement strand
AACTAAGGGTCAAAATCATATAATGCAAATGGCGTGACTCTTTTAGTTGGAAGGACTGAAAGGAGAGATGGCATCCGCATGATATGGGGGGGGCCTTGACATTGACGGCCAAAGAAAAATAATTATTAATCTAAGGCAACCTGAGCGGGCAGCCTTTTGTAAATGATGATGAAGGAAAATAGATTAGATGACAGCTTAACTTGTTTACACTTGGTGAAAGGCATTAATCCAGATAAAACTGTGTTTTTCATTCACATTTCTAAACAAGGTGAACTCTGGAAGAGTTGACGAAATTGTTATGAAGGTGTTTAACAAGGAGAATTCCTTTTTTTGTATTTATCAGGAATGGCCACACACGAGAAAGGGTTGTCTTTTTTTTTTGGTTAAGGTTCATGCGGGCTTTTCCGGTTATATCAGGGGTATCGCAATCGGAGCAATCATCCCTTGAAGTCCCCTCTCTGGCCAACTTTCGCCCATAAAAATGCTTCTAGACTTGGACATAAAACTTGCAATTAATCGGATGGTTCAGAAAGAGACGGGAAAAAGAGATGTCATTCGAATCGAACGCTAATTAAAAACCCATGAAAACTAAAATCTAAGATCGAAGGGAAACCAAGGTGCCTCGTTATTAACTTGGTTGGGTCTGAAATGATTTTCTTAAAATTTTTAAATAGGGTTATAAGGGTATATTAGGTATGAAGGTAAATATAATATTAAATTGTTGGTTTTGAAAATATGTATAAATGTATTAGGGTTAACTAAAGCCTAGTTAGGTAGTATATCTTAGTAAATATATATATTAAAACTTTTAAATAAGGTAACATGGGGTGTATCGATTATGTAGTTGGTAAATATAATATTAAATTATTGATTTAGCAAATATTCTTTACTGTATTATGGTTTAAAACCTAATTAGGTTGTATATTTTAGTAAATAAATATTATTTATTGGTAGTAATAGGCATCTAATAGGTCTATAGACTCTCTAGTAGGTTCTCGCTGAGATAAAGAACGGCAGGCGCCCTGTCATATAATTATGGCCAGCACTTTAAGGGGCTTTTGAAGTGAGTGAAGTGCGGGGCTGGCTGCATTTGCATAATGAAGTCGGTGGGGTCACCACTTTACTCCAGATCACTTCAGATCACTTTTGGGTCACTCTTCAAGACGCCACACAGAGCGATCCTAAGTTCTCTTCCCCCTGTCCCACAAAAATGTCTATATTCTTCTCTTTTTCCCAAAAAAAAAAACACTTTGAAAGTCTGATATGCTCCAAAATGTATATATATCTCGGAATTATTATTGATCATTGTTATTACTATTATCCGAAACTATATGCCAACTTGTCCCAGAATGTTTATTTTGGCCCTTGCAGAAGAATTGATTTGGTTTTATGCCTTTGTAACGGGGATTTCCCCAGAAAATCGTTTCTTTCTTCTTCATTGTTTTCACAATCAAAATCCATAAGGCGGTCCCCAGTTCCAATGAAAGTGTTATAAATATGTATGTATGGATATTTGGCTATATAGGAGGGGGTAGATGGATCGGTAGAAGCTTTCCAAGTCGTGACCGAAAGTGAAAATATTCGTTAATTGATTATGGCTCTGATATATATTTATATAGTATTGGAAAAGGAAAAACGTTAAACTGTGAGAGATGTTTAAGAAATCGATATATTTCTTATATATTTTCAAGGCTTAGCTTTAGCTTTATTTCCATTACGATTTATTGAGAATTAAGCTGATCTGATCAACAGGAAATCAAATGCAATTAAATAGGAATTGCATTCGGCATAAAATGAGTTCACATTGCACTACACACAGCAAAATTTGTATCAGGAAGTTAAAACATAAGCAGGATATTAATTTTATTACTTTTTTTTCATATATTCTTAATATATTATTATTTAACAATGATTTAAGCTAATTATTGTTTTTTTTTACCCTTTATAAAAATGATTCAAATGGAAAACCTTCACCCGCCATTGATAAGTTTGTAAAACTGAATGGATTCGGTTAATGAAAATTTTTCTTTTGGTCAGAATTGTTTGTTTTCTCAATAAAAAAAAACCTTCCACAAAAACAGAGACTGGCACTGAGCAGAGAGGAAATGAATTCGAATGCCATTGGACATGGAGATGTGGTGATGGATCTAATTTAATTAAGATGCATATATCCACAGCGTTAACTGGCACCCTGGGATAGGGTGGCTCTCATTTTTCAGTTACAGTTTCTTTTTTAGCTCTTTGATCTGCAACTGTGGCCGCATTTTAATTTGTTTTAATTATCATTAATAAAGATTTGATAAAAGAGTTGAGAAAGAGCATGTACACTTATAAAAATGTTTACCTTGTAATAGCACTGAGCTTTGCACAAAAAAAAAAAAAAAAAAAAAAACAAACACAAACTCTAAGCGTGGCTGGCAACCGTCACTTCATTCCAGGGATGTTAGAACAAGTTGGGAATTATACGTGCGAGTTAGAATTTTTGCCGTGACTTCGCCATGGTTTTTATGAAACTTGTCCTTATTTTCAGAATCATTTTGTCAGTTTTAGGGCGGATTTTTCTAAAATGAAGGAAAATATTTCTACGTGTGTGTGAGAGAGAGAGAGAGAGAGCAGTTATAGGACTTGAAGCTCTCTTTTTTTTTGTATCACAAGATAAAAAATATACAATTCTTCCTTCTAAAAATACAAAATAAAACAAGAAATGAAGTAAATTTAGTATTTACCACCTGCCTCATCTGGGGGACATTTATCAGGCATATTCATTTATTATGCTGTAAGATTGTCCCTCTTTAGCTGCCTCTGTAGGTGTTGATCACTGTTCCTCTGGACTTGAACATAAAGCATATTCATTAGCGATCCATTTACCAGCATTGTCCTCTTTTTACACCTTAACGAAGTCCGGGTCTAGGGTTCTGAGCGGACAATGCCATAATCATAATACATAATACATAATGCATAATAATAATGAAGATGGCGGGTATTGCCGGGAATCTAGGCTATGTGTATTCCCCTGTCTTGAGGCATTCATATTCTAATAGGCCACTTAAGATGCACACATAGAAAAAATAAGAAAAAAAAGGAAAAAACCAATCCATACAATCCCCAAAATATTTTCCACATTAAGCTTAAGTAGCTTTGCTCATTAAGATAAAAAGAGAGAGAGAGAGAGAGCGAATAAGTATCGGCGATTAATTGCTTCTCCTGGGATTATGTAACGTCTGGCCAGCTTCACTGGGTAGTGAGGGTTCCCCTCCTCCCAAAAATAAGGTGTGCAAGTACTCTACTTTTTGATATGGGTCACGCCGTCAGCCACAGAATCATAACCACACAGCATCTGATTTTTATCAGGAATATGCCATTAAGCTCTAAATTGGGAATGCATTTGGGAATGGGGTTACATAGAGATATAAAAACAGATACAGATACAATTGCAGATATAGATACAAATGCAGATACAGATACATTTACAGATATATAGGACAAGCGCCGTCTGGCCGAGACCGAAAATGTTGCAATATCTTCTCAGACGTAGAAATGTTAAGTATGGTACAGGAACTGAACTCCAAAAACAAATTGAAATGAGTCAGGAAATCTGTATATTAACTAATATATAAAATATATATATTTTATATTGTTAAAATTCATGCCAAGAGCATAGCAGATATTTTAAAGTCTAAATTCTGGAAGAAACTACCAGGAGGTTCTTTTACCTTTTTAAAAATTTGTAGCTTAACAAAATATATATTGAACAAATAAATAAATATATATAATATATTTAAAATATATACATTAAAACTAATGCTCATTTTCCCTTGCTATTTACGCAAGCTAAAATAGTTTTCACCACCCCCAGTTTCCTGTGGAAAAGTTGGCAGCTTATGCCGCCGCCTTATGCAAGGCTCCCGCCTTTGACATTGAAAATCTCTTTCTCTCTATACATTTTCCTCTCTATGCCTGTTGCGGCCTGACATTTTAAATGGCAAATGGCTTTAAACTAACCAGCAGAGGAAAAGCAACAACTTTCCAAGCCATATGGTGAGACACGTGGCCAACTAAGAAAATGTGGCCACAAAGCCAAAGCAGACACTGCTCGGTATTCTCGTGTATCTTTTCTAGAAACAAGCTAAGTTGAATAAAAACAGGAAATATGATTACATTTTAATGTAAAAATATAAAGTTATTTGGAAATAGGAAAAACTTATTTAGAACTTTGTTTGGAGGACCCTTAATATTATTAAATATGTGTTATAAATATTTAAAATATATTTATATTATTATATTTCGAATATTAATAATATATATAAATACTTTAAAAAATATTAAAATATTTAAATAATGTCTTTATCTGAAAACATGACCTTACCATAACCACCAAATATTATTTTACTATTTTGTGGTACTTTTGTTGACAAGAAGTCACCTCAATTAAAAGCTCGTGTTTCATTTTTCAGCACGCTCCCCAGCAAGTGTCCATTGAAAAGTGGGCGTGGCTGTGGGCGGGCCCGAGGACAATGCAAAAATATGAACAAATATTGCGGCCGCCTGGCAATGCCAATGGAATAATAAGCGTAAAATAAGCAACGACAAATTGCTCTTTTACGCAATGAATGAACAACAACATTGCACAGAGAGAAAAACAAGGAAAGAAATCAGTTAAACAGTATGAAATAAATATCATGTAAAGTCCGTCAGGCTTGGGCATATATTTCCTAAGACTTTTTTTGAACCAAATTTTTTTCATAAAATTATTTTTTTTATGTGTAAGCATGGCCACAGAAAGCACACACACGTTGTTGGGACACGTTTCATGCTGATTTCACTCACTTTTCCATCCTGCCTCCCCAAACACACACACACTTTGCCAAAATCGGACAAATGACGTCGGGATCCCAGGCAGAATTCCAGGATAACAGATAGCGTAATTGAATTCAAGCAAATTGGGAAGCCTATTTGTTGCAGGCAATTGATGATTTGCGGGGATATGGATAAAAAGTCAGGGGAAATACAGATAAATAGATGGAAGGGAGATAAAGTTATATAGATATTTCGTAAATAGATAAACTATTAGATAGAAAGATAAATAATATGGGCCTACAAATACTAGGATAGAGATAGAAAGATATATAATAGATAGATATATATATACATAAATATATCAATAAAAAGACAGATATAGTGATAAACAGGTTAATAGATTGATTATGATACCTAGATAGATAGATAGGGTATAAAGATACTCACAACCCAACTTTGGATATACAAAAACTTGGAAACAAATTTAGCTCTCTTGAAACTGTTTGCCTATCTGAACATGCTTCTCCTGCTCTCTTTCTTTCTCGCTCTCTCCTTCACGCTTTGCCTGCAATAACTTCTACGTTCCGCTAAGTGACGAACGAGAGAGTTTTTCTTTTCTGCACTCTGAGAGATCTGAGCTCTTTTTCTCTTCAATTACAATGAACTGTATTACGAAATGGGAACTCACTACAGGGAGGGATATTTCCCTTCCCAGAAATAGATGGTGGCTGTGTGTCTCTCTGCATTTGGCATTTGGACAGTGAAGGCTGCTGGCTGCTGCTGATGCTGGCTGGCTAAAGAGATCTGAGGGCTGAGGTTGCAATTCTGCGGATGGCAGTGACCGACCCGCAGACTGTTTGCAGATTTCTTCGTTTCGTTTGCTTTTGCTTTTCAGCTAAAGTTCAATGCGCCCTTTAGCGAGGAACGCCTGAAGCGCAGTTCCGCATAGCCTAGGGCCTGATGAGGCTAATGCTAAGGGGTATAGAAGCCTAAGGGAGGAGTTCTATATAGTTATAAGTATTTTGGGAAATTAATTATTAATTAATTAATTAATTAATATATACTTCACACATAAAATGTGTACAATTAGTGATTTACAATTAAGTTCCCGCTTTAAGTGAGACTTTAAAGTGTTTTTTGAAGATTTATGGATTCTCCGGAAGTCCCTAGGTACTCCTAGGTCCTAGGTAGGTGCCACATACAATTATTATTGGCCGGCACGGCACGCCTTGCGGTTGTTATGTAAATTACCTATTGGCCTGGCCAACAACAAAGGCCAATATGGCCTTAGCGACGACAACTTATCAAGCTGACTTCGGTTGCTTTTCATGGCCTGCGGTATTTGAAAATTTTTCGATAAATCTTACTCAGTAAGAAAAACTAGTAACAAAAAAAAACAAAGTATGCATCGTTTATGTCCGAGAGTATCTGGCATTCAAATCGCCAAATTGGCAACGCAACAACAACAACAAAACACAAACATTTTCTTTGCCAAAGGCAAGGAAAAATACAACAATAACAACAACAAAAAAACAGAAAATATAAAGAAAAGAGGTAAAAGAGAAGGTCGAGGAAATTGCGAGATGGGCAAATCATGTGAACGAAATATACATACATATATACAAATTCCTTAGATCTGGAGCTGGAAAAGACTATCCAACAACAATAAACAAAATATTCGAATATGAAAATAAATCAAATTTTTTTGGAAATATCAGAAGGCGAATGAGTGCATGCCTGGCCGTCAAATGTTTTAGAAACACGCCAAAGGCAATATTTGTTAATGACCAACTTAACACTTATTCAGCCAAGTATTTCCCCCTCTTCCATATCTCGGTCATTATCAGCTGTCTTTATGTTTTTTTATCATCAGACCAAACGAGCCGTGAAATTGTTAATGCCAACTAATTGGTCCTGACGGTCAACGGACACTCCGAAGAGCATTGATCTACCGCAGAGATTGCAGATTTTTTACAGATAACATAGAAAGCATATAGCATATACTAGATTGAAAATATCTCAGAGGTATATACCGACATTACAGAATTGCTCAATGCTTCCAAGGGGAAGCATTGCCTTACTTTATAATTCTCAAGGGGTTCTAGCATAGAGATATCAGAAAATATTAAGTATTAAACATTAATTTAAAAGGGAAAGTCGATACATATTTATTAATATTATGGCATTGAATTATGTGTACGATTAATCGATATTTTGTGGATATATCAAAAAAATATTATCGAAAAAAAGAGATAAATAAATTAAAATTCAATATTTTGGATAGTTTATAGATACTTTAACGTTAATTGTGATATTTTAAAAATGTATATATCAAAGTTTTCGATATTTTCGATACTTTTGCAATCGAGATAGATTCTTGATGTGTGCCTTTGTATTCCTATTCCTAGACTTGGGTTTCTTACAAGTAATAATACTAATGTTACCATTTATATTTTGTATATTTTCCATTAAGAAAGTTCAGGGAAACATCTTGCTAAAAAAAAAAACTCACACATCCAAACAATTAGGAAACTCAGGCTTCACTCGGTTTCCCACTTTTTTCCGGTTTTCTTTTTCTTTTGTTGCCTGCACACTACAACTCCTGGCCTAGGCCAAGTCTCTTACCTTGGCTAAGGTTACAGACGTTGAGTGTTAAGGTGCGGGCGATAAAAAAAAAAAACAACAGCGAAAGGGGAGATGCAGGGTGTTAACACCTTGATGGCCACCCTGAAGAAATGGACCCCAAAAACGATGCGTGTGGCAGCGGTCGTTTGCTCGGATGTCGGTAAGAGGAGACAATTAATTTCATCTGTCTTTTCTCAAATCAATTGGCAGCATCAATAAAAACCCTTAAGCAGGAAAACCTAGGGTAACCTGAGATGCGAGTCCAATAGTTTTGGGAAAAATTCAAACTGAGAGAGGAGTCATTGCTAAATAATATATAAATTATGATTAGAAAATAAAAAATATTCTTTAAAATATATATATATAGATGAGTGTAGAAAAACTTTTCACCACTTTTTCCGCAAACTGAGAAAACTAATTACCTGCATCGGCTGGATTTTTGCGTATATATTTTGCACACTTAATGGCTTCCCGAAAATTCTCTAGCTCGCCATAACAATAACAATAACAATAACAATCGGAAAAGGTAAACAGAAGTCACGGGAGCCGGGACCTAACATCGTTAAATGTATTATTATTTATAGCCCAGCACCACCATCAATGGGCTGTACATATATCGATAATGTTTACTCTAGTGATATCAATATTTTGCAGATGATATTCCTGTTTGGGGTGGTGTGTGTGTTAATTCGTGCCAGTGGTTTGGAAAAATAAAAATTGGGAAGATCAAATGGCTTGACTTTTGAGAGAGAGGAGCAGCATCCCCCTGCCGCATACTCCAACCCATCCCATCTCATCCCTCCTTGTTGGAAGGCAACCCTGTGCTGGACCAGCAATAAAATTATTTCGTGTAATCCGGTGCGCGTGCTCTCAATTATTGTGAAGCGATTTCCAGAGTTCGGGGGGGAGTTCGAGGGGATAGGGATTGAAAAGAGGGTGCTAGAAGGCCATAAGTCCTGGGTGCTGCGTGTGTGCAGTCTCTGTACCAGGGCCTTGATTGCATACTATTCGTCACTTAAAGGGGTAGCGAGACATAAAAATCAACAAGGAAATGCAGTATACATTCTTGCAGTGTAAGCACCAGGCCAGAAGTAGCGAAAGAAAAAGTCCGATATTATTTATCGTTTTTTATGTAGTATTAAAAATATTTAAAATTTTAAATATCGTTAAAATATCGACTTTATTGAATAATATTAAAAAATATTAAATATAAATATAAATATATTTGTCTCTTAATATTTAAACTAATTTTTTTTTATAAATTTAATCGAAATTTTGTTAAATTAAATATATTAAAATTTTAAATTTCGATATAAATTTCATTTAACGTTAAATATTAATTTATTTCTTTATTCCCCTATATTCAAGCTCCATTTATCGATAAATTTATCGATGCAGTCTATCGATATGTATCTTTGTTTTCTCCCTTTAAATTTCGATATATATTTCACGGAAAATATCGATTAATTTTTTGTTTTTTATTCTCCCTAACCTTGAGCTCCATTTTTCGATATATCAAAACGAATTTTAATATTTATGATCGATCAATTATCGATGCAGTATATCGATATGTATATTTATTTACGGCCTTACCTAAAATGAACCTCAAACTTCAAGCCAAAATTTTCTCTCTCTCCTACTCTGACTTGATTCTTTTTTTTAACCAAATGTCATCACTTGAGCTTATTGTTTTCCCTATGATATATATTTGTACAGGAAAATGCACACTCACATATGTATGTTATTCATGTATGTAAGATTCGTGTTGTGGCTGCACTTTGAGCTGTTTCTATGAGCGCTTTCAATGGAAAACGCAAAAGTGAAATTTCCTGCTCTTAATTACGTTCTATTTTTGGCAAACGAACAACAACGCAGAAAGCAAAACAATCAGAGGCTGGAAATTCACAGGCACACGAGCAGGACAGGACTGGAGGACTGGAGGACGACACAAAAGGCGGTTCGGCTCCGCTCCGCTCTCTCTGTTCCTGGGAAATGCAAATCGCATTTCATGCAATCTGATTAAGCATTTCGTTCGGTTGTTTCTGTACAGGTATTAAGCCCCCACCTTCCATCACCTGACTTGAATTTCTTTTATATTTTGCACTTTGGCATGAATTTTGGGTTGGTTTTTTCTTTTAGGTTCATTTATGTTTCAGATATTTGCCGCGATTTTATATGCCCGAGTAGTTGTTAAATCTTTGACAGACCGACTTAAAAATTAAAAGGAATTGGGTGACAACAAAAATCATATATATAAACAAAAAAAAAAGAATATATTCTCAATTGAATAAATAATATTAAATAATGTTTCCTTCTTCAGTGAGTTTTTAGCTCTGTACTTTATCCAATTTGTTTTTATTTTTCCGTTTGTTGGGTTTTTACCCCTTTTGTTGTTTGAACCTTTCCCTTACTACACCTTTTTTCCATTTTATTTTATTTAATTTTTTTTTTCGCCATGACAAACAAACAAAGGAAATATGAAACCCTGCAGAAGGAATGGTCCAGGTCGAGAGCAAAGGATACCCTTTAATGGGTGTTTAAATGAGAAATAATAATAGACTAGTGCACTTTAAAATGAAGTTTAATCATGGTTACCCCAAGAATGCTGTCAAAGGACTGGGAGGTTAAGTGACACGCAAGAGTGAATGATTAAGGTGACCGTATAACAGGAAATCATTTTTAGAATTCCCAACTAATTCTTACCTCCAATGAATGCAATGGAAGATTTGCCAAGGCTAACTAAGCAACAACTCTATATTTCACTTTAGAGTTCAATTAAAATTTCACTTTAGTTTTTTACTTTAGTTTTCTACTTTATCTTTTTTAACTTCATGTCATATTTAACCCATTTTTTATTTTCCAACTTTCGTAGTCTCCACTGTATATAACTTTTTTACTTGGCCGCATTGCCTGGGCGGGCCTTTAGCGCAAATTGCAAGAGCTTTATGACTTTATGACACCTGGCATGCTATTACATGGACATTCCATTCTCGTCCCCCCACGACAAGTCGCCATCAATTATGCAATATATATGCACATAAATATATATACATATATAGATATGTATAGGCAATGTATATGCAGTTTGTAGGCTGTGGTGGTGCGTGGTTCACTTAATACATTTTGTGGGTAGTTTCCATCCGGTTCGATTTTAGTTTGCTGCATTTTTTTTACAAATCTCTTTTTCCAACAAGAAGCTCTTCTTTCAAAAAAACAAGAAAAAAAGCTAACTCCAGCAAGCCGAAGTTTGTATACCCTTGCCGTAAGCAATTAAAAAGTTTCTCATTTAAACATAGTTTAATGTAAAGGTTAACGAGATCCCCAAGATGGAAAATATATATTTTGTGTACTCACATTTGTCTAGGTTCTTCCTCTGATTGATCGATCTCCTTGACTTTTTTCTGATCTCTAACTCCCTCCGGTGATATCTGCTCGTTTCATACATCTCTTTCTCAAATAGCAAATAAACCAGTAACACTAAGCAACAAAACTGAGATGGTAAACTGAAACGCAAGTAACAGTTCTTTTAGGAAAGAGTAGCCACTACCGCACTACCACCTCACTACCTCTGACACTCGACCCCCACATTCAGCTGGGTTACCACTCTGAAGATGCTTAAACTAGTTGGGAATTATAGTGTCAAGCCAGTAATTTTTTGTTAATTAATTATTTGTTTACTTATTATATTATTTTTTATTCATATATTTATTTAGTTATTGATATTTATATATTTATTTGAAGCATACAAAAATAGAATAAGGTGCTAGATTTAAAAGGTTAATAAATCGGCATTATTAATATTTTAACAATTTTTTAATATTTTTACGATGTAAATTTTTGAATAAAATAGGTAAAATTTTGCGTCTTTCCAAAAAGCCCAGAAAGACTTGCCTGTTAATGCTGATTAAGAGTATATATATGATTTATAGGGTCGAGAATGACTCTTTCACAAAGTTAGTAACTTCTGATTGAAATTATAATACCCTGCAAGGGTATAAAAACATTATCAAGACAGCAGTTTCCTCTTATAAAATGACAAATCAGAAAGACAGCTTAGGGTTATTGTTACTGAACATAGAAAAATCTCCAGGGTCCCTACATTGAAAGCCTGACTAAAGGTTTTAACTTAACGTGGAGGACTTTCAGCATTCGCTGCGCTGCAACAAAGTAAATCGAACTAAAAACCTGAACTTAAGAGATTATATCTCTAATAAGCAAGAAATTTTAGCGGCTGTCTTCATATTTCTGATCTTATGCACCGAAAAAAATATGCTTCAATCAAATCAAATATTTGAAACGAGAGGAAAAATATTGTAAATTTTAATATAATAAAATTTGGAATATCGAAAAAATCTCACTTAACATTAAAATATCTATAATATTAATATCGTAAGAAAAAACCAACACAAGTGGCTTTACAGATGGAAATTTGGCAAGTCGATTGAAATATCGATAAAATAAAATTTTAAAAATTAAATCTTTTAATTCATATACATATAAAATAAGAATAAAATTAAAATAAAAATATCAAAAAGTTTCGCACTTCAATAAATAAATCGATTAAAAGATCGATAAAAAAATGTTATGAAAAATAAATACTGTTCAAATATCGTTTTGTATATCAGTGTACACATTAGATATCGATAAATTATAGATATATCTATATTTTCTGAAATAAAATAATACACATTTTCTTCTTCACTAATTAAGTACCTAAATTTTTTTCTTAATTTTCATAAAAATTCCTTGCCTTATTTGTTCCTATGTCCCCTTCCTTGGATAGCAAGCGTTCTGATCTGTCTGCGGGATCTCTGTCTGGAGCCTCTGTCTGTCATGCGTACTGGGGTCCACCATCTGTCCATCCAGCCAGCCAGATGTCCGGCGCTCGTCTGCTTCCGGCTCAAATGCTCTAGGCCACGCCCAGGCTCACAGATTGGACATAAATCATGTTGTTGACCAATTCAACAACGGCAGCCGCAGCCCACTGTCAGCATCCAGCACTTGGCCAAGTCGAGAAACCAACAACCAACAGTCAACAGTCAACCAACAGATGCGTGCCAAAAACGTTTTGTCCCACAAAATGCTAGCCATACGCTTTTTGGTTAGACACATTCGTCGCGCACAGCCACATTATTTTTTGTGTAGTAGTTTTCCTTTAGTTTATTTTCCTCCTCACATTTGCTTGCAACTATTTCAAGTCAATCCAGTTGCTGACAGCCGAACACAAAAACTTAATTAACCAAACGGAGACAGAGTGGGGCAAATCAAATGAGAGGAGGGCAGGCCAAGGGGGGAAGGGGAGAGGGGACCGATCTATACTCACTTGGCCCAGTTTGTTGTTTGGATTCTAATTCGAATTTCGTATCGAATTCTGAGACGAAAGTAAAGCGGCTGGGTCAACGGTGCGTATGCGCAATGCGGCTAAAATGCATGGCCGTCAGCCAAATTAGTTGCCAAAGAAAAGGGGGCTAAATAGATTTTCGGGGGGGAGGAGTTAAGTTGAACCGAAAAATTAAAAAAAAAAAAATACAAATAATATAGAGAAAAAATAGCTTAAAAAAAGGTAGCTTTAAGGTTTTTTCTATTTAAATAATTCTAACCTTTCCTTTGTTTAATAATAAAATTAATAATTCTAAAAATATCCAAATTTCGATGGGTTTCCTTGGTTTTTTCAAGTGTAGGTGGCGGATAGTTGCCACATTAATCTCGGACAAAGTGATCTGTGGCATGCAACCGGCGACGAAAGAAGACTTTTTTGCCTGATCCAAATTTAATTTGTCGCATTTTTGTCCGCATTTCTGTTAGGCATCCACCTCAAGTGGAGCAGGGAAGTCAATGGGAGCTGAAAGAATTGTGCAACTGTTTGGCTTAGACAATGCCTTTGTGCAAGAAAAACTACGAAGAAGCCAGACACCAAATAGAAAAGGTTGGAGTTAAGGTAAGGGATAGGTAACTGTAGTTCAATTTATCAATAAGTCAAGTCGGAATTAACACTCGAACCGTCTGATATATTTTCCAGCTTCCACCGATCCGTAAACCAATCAACAAATCCAAAAACAACACCAGTAAGTACACCCCAGTCCGCCCTAAAAACACTACTCTGCCTGCAAAAGTGAAAAAAAAAACCTCTAAGAGTTGGCCAGCAACTGTAACTTCATTAGAGAGATGTTAGAACCACAGTTGGGAATTATTGTGAAATTTTTAAGTACAATTTGCCATAGTTTTTCTGAAAAATGTACCAGCAAAGCAAGTGCAATGCCCCCTTTATTTTAAGAAAGGAACCGAACAAAATGAATCAGAATTAAAACTAACTTTAAAAATATTATTTAAAAATATTATAAATATCGCCTGATAAATAAATCCTCACCTATCCTGATGGCCTGGCTTAATCGTGTCAACACCACAAACCAAATGTACATAGATCTTATGGCGCTTGGCCGAAAAAAAAAAAATATAGTGGACCGAAATTAGACAAATTTATGGCTTTCAATTGGCAGCGACAGCGATAATTGGACGAGTGTGCCGAGACAGGAAAATAAGAGGTGTGAGGGGAGGGAACTGAAAGAGGCCACAAGGAGTTGCTAACTGGGTCCAGAGCCTCGACACATTGACAGCACGCGGGCAGAAGCAACACGGGCAGCTAAGTATTGACCATTAATCATCTTGCCCATGGCCTACAAAAGTAATGTAATTTGAAGAGGCAAATGGAGAGAAAAAATAATAATATAGATTGCAATTTGTATGTATAACTTTTCTAGATAAGTCCGTATTCCTTTTGATATATCGTATCCCACATATTTGTAAGTTTGTGGTATGTTATTGATTTTTCAAAATTTGACTATCAATGAGTTTTTTGATATAATTTCGATATATCATCGATAATTTCGATATTTTAACACTCAATGCGATATTTTAATAATTAAATAAGCGATAATAGTTTCGATTAAAAAACGTAGTGAAGTTTTATGGGTTGAAAATATTAAAATAAATCATATTTTTCGATTATATAAATCGGTTATTTATTTGCAATACATCGATGACATTTTCAGTATAAATTCGATATAAACAACTTTATGACATTTTCGATATGCTATTGACTGCAATTATATTGTTTTCGATATATCACATCGGACTATAGTAATCTACAATCGATACACTCAACTACAGAATTTTTTTCTATAGCTTTCAGGCATTGTCTAGTCGGTTTTTGTTACAATTTGAGATAAGTTGAGTTAACCGATTGTCGGTCAGATATTGTTTTCTTGCTGCGCTTGTTATTATGCAAATTTTCAAAGGTGTTGTCCCGCTGTTCCTCGTTGTGTAGTTTTTTGCCCCAGTAATTTATTTATTTTTGCTGCCATTCCAGGTGTGTTTCCAAAATGAGATATATTAAGTAAGCTTTTTTTAACGTTTTCTGTTTGCAGTACTTTCACTAAGCAGCCGCCAACGAAAACTACAAAAAAAATTGCACCAAAGGCTACACGAATTTCGTGCTGTACATGACAAACTTGCAACCTGATTTGGTTTCAGATGCCAAAGGAGAAGGAGGAGGAGGAGGATAGCTTTAGTGGGTTAAGCTAACGAACTATGCGGCTGTGTTCTGGGCAATATAATAACCAGAAGGAGTAGGAAATGAGACGCCTTGGCGACCGTGATTAACAAGTGCTTAGACGCACTCAAACACGAGCTGCTAATGCCACAGATGTCTGTGAAGAGACGCACAGCATCCAGAATCCAGCATCCAGCAGCAACATCAACATCATCGAGCACAAAAGCCAACAGACAATCGCGAAATGGACAATAACTGAGAATCAAAATGATAACACAAAAGTGCAATAATAATAAATCGTTTTTCTCTTTTTTTTTTTTACTTCTTTTTTCCACACTTTGAATGATGAATAATTGAAAGGAATCTAGGAATAAATGCAAAGAGCGAACATTTTGAGAACAAAAAAGATAAAGAAACTAATAAAATTTTGTTGAAGTTTCAAATATTTTTAATATTATATAAAATATTTAAAATAGTTAAGCGAATATTGCTTAAATATATTTATTAAGAAAGGATTTAAGGCTTAGGAATATATTTAAATACTTTTTAAGGTCTTAAATCCTTTCTAAAAATGTAAGTTTCTTTGTGCAATTTCAGTTTGATTTCAACCTGCTCAAATATATATATTTATTTTTGGCAACACTATACAAATCGGTCTATAAGTGAGTCACAATTACGCACAGAAATAGTTCTAAACGAATGACGAGGGGAATATGCGATATGGCCTGGCTGATTCACTGATTAATCTGGCCTTGTTCAGGCTGTGATTCGATCTGGTGTCTCAGCTTAATTAATTATAAAATTAATGTTTTTAGTAGACTTCACCTACATTTTAGCAGGACAACTCCTGCGGCATGCTGATGCGGCAATCCCAGATGGCTATGGCGGCGCAGCAAGTGTTGTTGCTGTTGCTGCTGCTGGAAGGCCATCTCTCTTAATTGTTTTTGAAAATATATTAAATTAAATAAATTCCCGTTACATCCTTTTGTTTAAATTCTAGGTGAATTTCTCTCACACAAAACAAAAAATAAACACAACACTGAGACCGCGCTTAAACGAGAGCATGCAGCATCCGCGACAAGATCGATTCTACTGAAACCGCGTCCACGAATCCATTCCATCGCATACCCGAAGCTCAGCGCACCGAAGTAAGTAAGCAAAATCAAAAAAATAAAAATAAATAAACACACAAAAAATAAAAAACGAGACTGGAGTCAGCGGAGCATGTGCCCAAAGACCAGACTCATTGCCTCTTTGGGGTTCGTTCGGCTCACTGATGTTCGCTCCGCATGCGAAGCCTCTGATAATAGCAAATAAACCGATTTTCTTTTTTTTCCTCTCTTTTTTTTTATCAAAAATAATTTTCACATAAGCCAATAGGCTAGAAATAATTCATTTACATAAATAAAACGTTTCTACATGTGTTGAAATATATAAAAAAATATATATATTTAAATTTATATATTATATTTTATATAATTCAACATGTTACTTTTCATTATAATTAATAAAAAAATTTTTAGGATGGGTTTAATTATTATTGCTAGTTTAAATATATTTGTTAATATATTTATTGTGATTTATGGTATTATTTGCTCTGTTTTCAGTTATTTGCACTATTGTTTTAAATCATTTCTTAATTATTAGTATTAATTCTAATTAAAAATCATCTTTCTGTAATTTTCTTATCATTATTTCAACACATAACTAAATATTTTTTAAAACCATAATATTTTACCCAATCTGTTTCCTACATTAGAAGGCTCCATCTAGCGGAAAAATTATGAAGCCAATAATAATAATTATAAAAGCAGCGAAATAAAGATTTGGTGACTCTTGTTGATTGGATAAATATTTTAAAACACCAACAATAATAATATTTAGGCAATAATACTATTTATATTATTGTATTTATTTTCACTATGTTTTTAAACAATTCCTTTTTTTGTATTATTTAAAATTAATAATAATATTTCTCTAATTTGTATTTATCATTATTTCAACACATATTTATATATTATTGAAATCCTGGATAATTTACCTAATATTTTTGCTACATAGAATGGTTCCACCTAGCGGAAAAACCATGAACCCAATAAAAGCAGTGAAATAAAGATTTGTTTGATTTTATGAATATTTTTAAATACAAGCAACAAAAACATTTAAGAAACGCATTTAAGCAATGGATAAATTTTCAAATTCAAGAAAATGTGTGGCGTAAAATAGGTTTATCCGAAAAAGACTAGCGCCACTAGCGGCATATAAAAGAAACTATGGCCAAGATTAAAACATTTTATTGCCGCCAGAGGGCGTGCTACGGATAAAAGTAATTTTTAAAATTGAACAATTTTTTTTAATGTTTTAAAAAAGTATTTTAGGAATTTTCCCCATTAATAATTGAAAATATAGAATTTATTTGAAAAATAAAATAAAATTTATATAAAAAATCCTCCTTTTTTAATATATTTTCAAAGCAAACTCACCTGTTAAGCCCGCATCGTTGATACTGGAAGTGGAGGTTGAAAATCCCGGCAGCTTCCTCCATCCCTTGCGACTCCAAAAGCTCCTGGCCTTGGACTCTGTGCCCGTGGTGGCCGTCGTCTGTACCGCGGGCATTGTCTGGTGTCCACTGATTCGGTGATGATGGTTGGGTCCCGGATCCTCGGCGGCCCGTATCTTGGCGCAGCTAAGGATTCGTCGGCCGCAGGAGGCGCGGGCCAGGAAACTGCTGCCACAGGTGCTGCCCGAACCCGATCCCGAAGCCATAGCTGAGCCCATACCGATGCCCATTCCCGTCTCATCGTATACCGTTGCCGCTCGCTGGAAGGAGCGACAGCTCTGGGTTACCGCCGTGGGCGCTTGCCGGGCACACTTGATGTGCTGGGACTTGCTGAGACGCAGGCTTCCTATGTAGCTGGCACCGCTGCTGCCGCTGAAACCGCTGTCCAGGTCGGCGCTGGCGGCCAGCAGCTGCTCGGCCAGTCCTCTACGGCCTCCTCCTGCTCCTGCTCCTGCTCCTCCTCCTCCTCCTCCTCCTCCTTCGCTCCTATCACAGATATTATCCGCCGAGGCGGAGGTGAGACGACCCAGTATGCTCGGCGGCTGTCCACTGGCCGCCGTTACACTCACACTGGGCTCCGGTTGTGGCTGTGCTCCGGTGTTCGCTGCCGGCTGCTGTTCCATCGACTTGGGCGGACTCTCCGGCATCAGCATGGCCTCCACACTGAGATTCAGCTCGCCGAGAATCTTGTGATGCCGACTCTGCACCCGTCGCAATTCCTCCTCCACCAGGGTTTGGCCCAAGGATCCCGCCGACTGGGAGCCCACGGTGCTCTGCAACGAGGAGGTGGTGATGGCGCTGCTGGTGGTGGTGGTGGTGGCTGCATTGATCTCCTCGTAAAAGTTCTCGCTCTGGCCAGGTGCCGTTGCCCTGGCACTGGTCAGCTTGTGGTAGCGCGTCTGGTAGGACTGCAAAGTGGCGGGACTCACGAGCTGCTTGTTCTTCTTGCCCTTGGAGAGCAGGGCTCGTATGGAGTTGGGCGGGGGTGTTGTCTCAGCGGTGGAGGAGGGGGAGGAGGAGCCACTGGCCACTATTGGAGCAGCTCCAGCTGCAGAGGCTGCACTTGTTCCTGGCGAGTGCCTCATGGCGGCACCGGGCTCATAATAGGCATACGAGTAGTCATGGTGCGTCTGATGGGCCAATAATGAGCTCTGCAGCCGGCCCAGGCTCTTGCTGTGCCGCGCCGCCAGCTGCTTGAGGTGATGCGGCGAGGTCTCCTGCCTGGGATCATTGCAGACCTCGATGGCATCCGGATCGGGATCGGGATAGCGGGGCAGTAGCTGACGTCGGTTCTGGGTGGAGCCAGTAGCTGCGGTATGCGGCGGTGGGTAATCCGGCGGAGGCGGAAACTGAAGGCAATGTTGCTGCTGCTGTTGCTGCTGTTGCTGCTGCTGCTGTTGCAGCTTTTGTTGCTGCTGCTTAAGACGCTGCAGCTGCGTCTGCTGCTGCGTATAATAGTTCTGATTGGAGAGCTGCTGCTGCGGCTGCGTCTTTAGCTTCGAGTGGACCAAAACCTTTCCCACACCGCCCCCGGCCGTCGACGGAACCGTGGGCGTGGCGGCGGAGTTGCCGCCGTTGTTGCGCCTGCTGCCCAAGCCCAGGCTCTCCATGGCTCATGTTGTGGCCGCAAAATCAAAGATCTGTAAGTAAATTGTATAAATAATATAATATAAATTATGAAATATATACATATATATACTATAATCTTTAGTTTCTGGTAGTTTTTAGCCAGGAATCCCTGACATTCCTTGCAACAATCCACATGTCGCTGTGATTAATTGCCGCTAATTCATCGGAGAGTCTGGGCCCCTTGCGAGGACGATGGCATATAGTGGACAGCAAAAAGGGTTACCGATTTTTTTTCTTTCTTATTTTTTGTGGCAGAGACCCGCTTCAAAGACCTGGCCGAGCGGTAATTGAAAAAGCACGCAAGCTGCCCAAGAAATGAGTTGGCCTTAAATGAGACGAGGTACCTGGGGATGCTTGGAGGCACAGCAGCTGTCGCTGATGAGGCTGCTAAGAAGGTTAAGTCTCTTTCTCTCCCTTCCCATCAAATCAAAAATATATCAAGTACTTGATGACTTTGGCAATAACCCTTAAGAACCTAAGCTCATGATCCAGAGACTGTAATAAACTTGGCTTTCATAAGGCTAGCAATCTATGCATTGAGTGGATATGCCCAAGGATTCATTGAGGTAGCAGATTGAAATTCAGTTTGTAATTTGAGAAGAGGTCCAGCCGGGTTCTGGTTTTTATTTCAAATACCCTGTAGGGCGCTGAAAAAGGTATACAGGTTTCTAACTGTTCCAAGCGAAGATTAAATATTCTTGCATCAACAGCCAATCTGATCTAGCCAGCAGCTTCTTCTTAGAGGTTACAAAAGCCAAAG
Source organism: Drosophila leontia (assembly GCA_008042735.1). NCBI lineage: Eukaryota > Metazoa > Arthropoda > Insecta > Diptera > Drosophilidae > Drosophila > Drosophila leontia. The sequence goes on along the minus strand of VNKB01013546.1, from coordinate 16,673 downwards.
CTAAGCTGAAATCCTTTTAAGTAAAAGGTATCTCAGAATCGAGACCTTTTTTTCTGAAGCCCTCTTTCCTGTTTTTCGCTTTCTCTCCCTATCTCTCTCAGCATCTCTCTGATTCTTCTCAGCTCTCAATTCTTCGATGCTTCTCTCTGTAAGCCGAGCCCGGTCTGAGAGCTAGACACGATCTCGATGGCACAGCAGGTCCCCAAATTAGCGTCTAAATTTAGCAACTCAACAAATTGAATGGATCCCAGCTCATGTTGACTCTTTCTTCCCACCAAGTTCCACCGCGTTACTCCTTGAATTTTAAAGCTCTGTTTGCATTTGAGGTCCCCGGGAAAGGTGGGCCAGCTAAAGGAGTGGAGGAGTAGAGGGCTTTAAGGGGATTAAGGGCTTCCAGCTTCTGGGGGAAAAACATCAAGAAACCCTAACGCTAACGCATGACATTGTCAACAGTCAGATACAACAACGACAATGGCAAACTGAGGGGACGAAAGGACGACAGGATGAAAGTGGGTGTGTGCTTGCATCGAAGTCAGCAGCAGGGAGCAAGCCACTCGAAATGCTGGGCAAGTGTATATTCCTATTTTCCCCTGACTCGTGAACAAGGAGCACCTCCCGCCGTTGGTATCTGGCAACCCCTGTTGAGGTTCTCCTCCACTCCCTACACCTGTTTAGGGGTAAGAACAGCCAGCCCTTGGGCTTCCGGATCCGAGGATAAACTTTTTGTTTGTACTAGCTTCAACCCACTTATTCGAATTTTTAAATGCGAAATGCGTGGCTGTGTTACCTTTTATTCACTGCATAACTCTCCCTCTGTGTGTGTGTGTGTTTTTTTTTTTTTGTAGTTTGCAAACTTTGGTTTTGTCTCCGGCAATTCTCTCAGTTCATGCAGCCATTAACCATATGTTGGGGGAGATGTGCTTGTTCTGGTATATTTATTAAACAAGTTGTAAGCTTCTGGCTTATATTATAAAGTAAAACATGAAGAAAATTGCTTTTCGTTAGCTTCTGACTTTGTTAAGGATATCTACCAATGCATGTCGCAAGAAACTTTCACTTTTTGATTCGTTTAAAAGCATTTGCTTCTATATGTCTGGGTGTTACGCATCTTATAAATATTCTTTTTGTTGCTCTACATGCATTGCCCAGCAACACGTGCTTCTAGCAACAAGCTGCTAGCAACATGGCCCGGCAACACAAGTTTCTATCAACTTCGAACAGCAACACATGCTGCTGGCAACATTGCATAGCCTCAAATGCCTACTAACATTTCGCTAGGAATTTTCCTTGTTAAATTTTCATTTTTTTTTAAATAAATCATATTTACCATTAATTTCTTACTTATTTTGTTCATTGTACTTAACTTAACCAATAAAACTGATAAAAATATAATTTTAAAATGCTTTTTAAATAACAATTCTTTGTATTTTAAAGACTCCTTGATGAGTGAATAACCCCCGTTTCAAGTGACTGTGTGGCTTGTGTTTTTTATTATTATTAATTCTTTATTTTTTTGCCACAATGGCGGCTCCCTCCGAACAACAGCAACAAACAGAAAACGCATTGCGATAATTATATGCTGAGCCTGCAGAGCAGCAGCAGCAGCAAATGCAACAGCACCATCAACCCAAGGCGGCTGCCCCCAGCTAGAGAGAGTGTGGCATGTTCTTTTATCATATTTGCATTTTGCATTTATATGTCGCCAATTCACTCAGACTCCCCCCTCCCCGCCTGCCGGGACTCCCCTCCGTTTATGGCCCGAGTGCGAACAAGTAATTAGAAAACATATTTCGAAATTGTTTCGCCATCAGCTGTGCGAAATATGTATCAACATAAAGGCGACTCTAGAGGCCAAAGATATTTTAACGACTTGGCAGCCAGTTCTTGAATGTATTTCCAACGTTTGATGTTTGTTTGTTAATTGTTATTTGAAATATTTAGCTAATTTTAATACAAGAATTCCTTTTTCAAGTTCCTCAAGGCTTTACCCATTTAGAGACTGTATTTTTACTGTATAAAAAACTCTCCTAAAAACCTTTGCAGCTTAAAACTTTCACAAAATTTCTTAAGTTCAGATACATATATGGTGCCACATATCACAACGACAGCATCATCAGCGTTGCAATGAACGAGGAAGTCGTCAGGATATGCACTTTTGTATACCTAGGAAAGTGATATCGTTCTAACGACACTAAAGATAAAGATGATGATGATGATGATGAAGTTGGTATAATAGCAGGCACTATGTGCCTTCCTGTTAAATTTCCCCCCGTTGCAAGCTCCTCATGTTATTCATTCTACATTGCCCGATAAACTGCATCCTTGTGTGTGTGCATCCTTTGACTCCTGATTTTATTTAGCATCTTTTAGGGCAGGCATTAGCCTCACTCCCTCTTTCGCTCTCGCCTTTTTTTCACTTCAAAAACTGTGGATTCTGCGCATGCTAAAGTGTCGTTTTCATTTGAACATTTTGTCAATAGCTTGGCTTTCACTTTTTCGCACACAAGCTTCCTTTTCTTCAGGTTTTACCCATTGAAGTTGACTTCGATTTAGTTGGTCTGGGAGTTGCCTTGAAGCTGCACTTAAAGATGTTTGATTTTTTTAAACTAGAAAATATGCTTGAAATATGAGACTCAAATGGGGTTTTTAAAATACTTTAGACTGGGTAAAAGACTTCTCTCTTTACTCAGAGAAAGCATTTACTTTTCCCTGTTTTGTAATTTTGTTAAAAGCCAACTACACTCAACCATCACATGCTCCACATAATCACATGGCTGAGGATTTGAGTTTGAAGGGACATTCCCCAAGTCCATTGTTTTCCCCGTTTTATTTTTTTTTCTTGTTTTTTGTCCTCTCCAGAAACGCGTCACAAGACAATGCCACATGCCACGCATTGGGCAGGGGTCACCTTCCCCTCTCATCGTCTAGAGAGAAAAATGATTCTGCATCTGAATCCCAGTCGCCCAGTCCCAGTCCAAGTCGCAGCTTCATCTTCTTTATTTTTTGTGCACTCGAGCGCCTTTTACTTTGTGCATAATTTCTTGGACCCATGTGGGGGTCGTGGGCGGAGTTCCTCTTTTTTTTTCGTGGGGCCTGGGAAGGTCATTAACCGGGTCTAAGAAGCTCTGTTCCCAGTCGTCAATGGTCAAAAGATGTGAATTATGCAGGGCTTAAATGAGAGATTTATTTTCCTTGGAAGACAAAAGGTGCTAGTTGGGCGTCAAATCTTGACAGTCTTCCATTTTGTGTTCCATTTCCACTGTTCCTCTGCTAGTTCTTAAAAACTTATCATCGTCTCCATTTTAAATTTTCTTTTCCATTTTGATTGTTTCTTCGCTTATATTCTTACTTACTTATAATTGAAGGAATATTATCATCGTCTCAAAATAAGAAAAAAAAATATTTTAGGTCCCTAGTTGGGCGCCAAATCTGTGCATTTTCTGTTCCATTTCTACTGTTTCTACCTCAAAATTGTAATTCTACGTAAATGTTGACCATAAGTTATATCTTATTTTAAAATAAATAACAATATTTTTTAATACTGGAGCCACCTACAACTTGCACCTAGTTGGGCGCCAAATATGTGAATGGTCTGTTTCATTTCCACTGTTTCGTCCTGAAAACTATAAGTCTAAGGAAATTTTGGATATAATGTAATATCACAATTTGAAATATATAAAAATATAGTTTTAATACCAGAGCCCTTTATTTTCTGTTCCATTACCACTGTTTTTAATGATGCCCAACCCCTGTGCTCCTATGTACATATGCTCCCCAAGAAGTAGCTCTTGGGCATGAATGAATATCATCATCTCGTCGTCATCTTCATCGTCAGAATCCCACTTCCACTCAGCATGATAAAGACAAGTGTTGCACAGGGGAGCTCACATGGGGCTTTGCAAGCCCGCCCCGAACCCTTATCGAAAGCCCAGCCCAAAGCTAGGGGTAAACGTAAAAATTACACTTGCAGTGGGTGTCATTCCACAGCTTTTCCACTTTTTTTTTTACTTGTGAAAGTCAAAGGCAAAATAAGAAAGAAACGTTGACGTTTGTGGCCCTCGCATCAACCATTGCGAGTTCGTTAAACCTTCAAGCATCGAAGTTTTCGCTTCTTCGAAACAGAAACAACTACAGGGGGGAACTGGAGAAGTGAATCCTTCGTCCCTATATATACTCTTTTTTTTGTAGCCTCAGGCAGGTCGCGACTCCAACCCGAATCCATGGGAACACTCAAAAACTTAGTGGCGCTGACAAAGCGCACACGACAAAAGTCAATGGTCCGGGGGGTTTCCCTGGGTGTCTATGTATGCTGGCATCCAGGGGTGAACCAACCAGGAGTGCGTTGCGTTAAAATTTAATTAACAAGCGACAACACGCACTTTTCCAACGTTCCAGCAACAACACTTGGCACCTCGCCAATTGCAGCTGCAACTGGGGAGCTTTTCCAAAGGGGATTTTGTAATCAATTGCACATTTAGACAACTCCAACTCTAAGGTGTTATTATTCTTTTCAACATTTAATTGATCCTCATTATTTCATTTATTTTTATTAAAAAAACCAGGTGTCTAGTCTAGTTTTATAGGAAGTCCTTACAATGACTGCTACACTTTCCCTTTGGCCAAGCTGCGGAAGCCAACATTTAATTGACTTGACGTGTAAGGCGCTGCATACCATCGCATACCAGCACTCAACCGAGAAACAACTGAAGGCCACTTAGCGAGGGATTCCTGGATACCCAATACTCTGTCAAGCAGTAGTTGCGGCATTTTTATGTAGGGTATAGGAGGGGTACAAAGTTTTAGTATCTTTATAAGCATTTTCAGAGCATATATAACTGTAGTAATACTGTAACTTTTGTACTTTTTTTCTACAGAGAGCAGAGACTCCCAAAAAACAAATCCCTATTCATTTATCCAGTAAATGAAAGCTTTCTATATAGCCGCCTTCAGCACACATAAATCGAGTCGATTCCGTTGCACATTATGGCTCGAATTATCAATGCCCATAAAGTATTTCCTCTTTGGCCTTAGGTTGGAGGGGAAACTGGCTGACTGACTGGAAAAGCTGCCTGCCTGCCTGCCGGCCTGCCTGCCTGCCTGCTCCTCCACACAAAATGAGTTCATCACGTTTCCTCTTTTTCAGCTGATTTACTTTTTGTCCGTTTAGAACGAAATAAATATCCTCTTCTGGGAGAATCTGCAGAAGACTGCGAGAGCTGAGACTGAGACGCCCACAAATGCTAACAAGTAACCGGGAAGAAAAAGCGAGTTTGTGAGAGAGAGAAGAAAGAGTGGGGGTTAGATAGACCAAGGAAGATGCAACGAGTCTACAGTGCCCTTTACCAGATAGCACTCGGAGAAAAAAATTAATTAAATAAAATCAACATACCTAAATAAAACATATCGATGAACAATCGATATTTGTTGCCCAAGTCGATTAATCAACATTAACGAAAAACCGTTATTCTGTGTGTTATAAGTATACAAAAATAAAATTAATTAATTAACATATATTTTTTTATGTTTTTCTTTTTTTTCAATGTGGTTGTTATTTTGGAATTATATCGATATATTAAAGTTAAATAGAAATTTTTCAATATTTAAAATTTTAACATATCTAAGTTTACAATATATTCAACACAAACTTATTATCAATAAATCAAATCAGACTTTCGTTATCGATATATGTACATCCTTATCTGATATTTAGACGAATCTTGATTTTTATAAATATTAACTTAAGCCGATTAGACCAAAAATTAAAAAAACCTCAATATAAGCATTAATTTAACCATTTTAAAGAGGTGTTTCATAAGAAATAAAGTGATATAGGTATTTTTATGATATTTTTATTAAATTATTATAGACAACTATTTTTGTTAACTGTTTTCTTGTCCCGCAACACCGTTATAAATAAATGCACGTATTGCCATTACATTTCATTTTCATTGTTCGCTGCAGACACCCTCGGACACTCCCTCCTGGATCCCCAGTCCGAGTCCGAGTCTCAGGCCCCAACCTGGTCGCTTCGCCTCGCTCTGCCCGCCGGGCATTCCGATCCTGCTGCCTAAATGGCGTTAAATATGGCATTGATGATCATTATCAATGAGCCTCCTCCTCACTCGGCTCTCTGCTTTGCTGCGGTTTTCATTTCAGCTTTTCAGTTTTTCAGCTTTTGGTTTTTGTCGATTTCTGCGCTGTAATCCAATAGCTTCATCACGTCTGTCTACCTTTACTTTTGAGGTGTTAAAAATTTGTGTTTCCTTTTTTTATTTTTAAAGATCGCCTCTTTTTAATTTGTTTTCTTTTTCCTGGTGCTTCGATTCGATTTCTTTGCGGGGCACTAATAAAGTCAAAGAACATCGACTTAATATTTTCTCCCTTGCTTGGGATACCCTTCTCTCTGGTCAACCGCCTCCTTTTTTGTATGAATGTTCAATCCAAATGACAGCCGTTTAATGAATGCTCCTCCAACGCCTGTTGCAGATATCGGGAACCGCCTACCCAGAGACTCATTTATAATGTTACGCGAATCGCCAGAGATATCCTCAGCGAGATCCCGTTTCCTCCGGTACAGAATCTTCGCTCCTTGCAGTAGCAAAAATTTCACGATCGTGCCGCACGTTTTGTGGCCTTATTTACGAATGTACTCGTAGGTACAGATATTTGTACACAGAGAAAAATATATAATATATATTCAGAATGGATCGTACCTTTACTATGTCAAACTGATCATTAATTATGATCACTTATTTCAGTTATAGTTTTGGTCTAAAACCCCATAAAACTCTTCATTATCTAAAGGATATTTTAAAAATTTCGAAATATATATCCCTTTCACACAGTGTACCCTTCTATAGCCTTAACAAGTTGCCGATTGGCCTGATCTGAGCTCTTAGCCCACTCTTAGCGCGCTCTTAACCCTCTACCGCCCCGGCATTGTTGAACATTAACTCCTCTGCCAATAATCATAATAATTTACGACCACCCAACACCGGGGCAAACGTATCTAAAGTGGTAGAAGCTTTTTGTAAGCACTTTGTTGTCGTTGCCGTTGCCGTTCAATTTCTGTTCCATTCGATTGGCCCCCAACCATAGCGGCCAAGGGGGCGTGGCTCATCTGTACGGAACAGACACATCTCTAAATCAGGGCTGCTCACGAAGAGGGGGGAAAGCGCTACGGTGTGTTTTTGTTATTTTGCACTGAACATATTTTGTATTATTTTATTTATTTTTATTTTATAGCTTAAAAAATCTTTTCAAAATATTGCCTTAGAAAGGTTCTTAGGGGAGCCGAAGGTTTTATACCCTTGGAATCGATCATAACCAAGCCATAAATGCATTAATTTCAAATAAGAAAGCTGTTCTGAGTTAGTTTTCTTTAAAAGTTAAAATTTTTAATAATTAAAAAAGCATTCTTAAATACATTTTTCTTTAAAAGAACATTTTTAGCAATTTGTAATAATTTTTGAACTAAAACTATTATATCCTGCAAGGGCATAAAAGTATGTATTTCCACGTAATTTAATCTATATTTAAGAAATTTTATACCGAAAGCCACATTCAATCACCTGTTTTTTGCCTTTTCTACCAACAATTGTTGGGTGGCGCGAAAACCCTCTCCAACGAGCCGAGATCAAACCACAAATGGACGGGGTGTTCCTCAGTTCCTAAAAGTTCCACTGAAGTCAAACTTTGGGCGAACTTTAGTTTTGCACTCGATCGACGTCTAGACACATTAGTTCATTGAGCGAGAGATGAGGACTGTGAGTAAACCAATATAAAGCCACTTGAAACAAATACCTGTGAGGCCCCACAACAAAAAAAAAAGTTTATAATAAATAAGCAAAGCAATTAAAAACAACATGTTTATGGTATTGAACAATACTGAGCAAACAATAAATAACAAATAATTGCCATTTAATTCTAATAAATGGAAAATAAAGACTCAGCAATAAGTAAGACTCTAAATCTGTGCAAAAACCTTTACATATTGTTTTAAATATTATTACAATTTTAATTAAAGACGCTTTATAATTAATATTCAACAAAAACTTACAGCAAGTTACATATTAAAATGAAAATATATTTTTTAAAGTATTTTAAATAAATAACACTCTAATCCTCTGTAAAAGTCTTGAAATTTGGTTTTAATTATTTTTAAAATTTTCATTAAAGACGCTTTATAATTTATATTCAATAATATCTTAGAATAAGTTACATATTGAAATTAAAATACATTTTTTTAAGTATTTAAAACATTCATTTCATTAATTTTAGTCTGATATCTTTTGGCTAGTTCACATCCCACCTCGATTTCCAGTTAAAAATTAATTAAATACTCAGTTTCATACTCTTTAAAGTTGCTCTTGTCAGTTTTTAAGTTGCACTTCCCCAGCAGCAACGCCTGGAAAGCCAGAGTGAATGAAAAGTGTTTACAAACACGCTGATGAAGTGCGGTAGTAGAAGGTGGTGACAAATAGGCAAACAAGCCAGGAGGATGCGCAGGAGGATGAGGCACAATAAATAAAAATGATTTCAACAAAAACAAAAAAAAAAACAAAAACAAATACAAAAACAAAAAACAGGACGAAATGAAGCGATTACACAAATTCATTTAAATTAAAATGTTTTCAAAATGAAAGTCATGCAAACAGCAGCCGCAAACAGAGAGGAGCCATGGTCAGGACACACAGGACTCACACAGGCACTGTCTGATAATGAGAATGGTGAGGGACCAAAAGCTGGACCAGAGCTATGTTTACACATTATCCACTCTACATACATATATACGCCAGATGTCAGTTGTCGAGAGAACCCATCGACCCGAGACAAAGTCAAACGTTTGCTAAAAGTCAGCAATTCACTAATATTCAGCAGAAGTTGCTTGTAAAAGAAAAAAAAACCATGAAAAGGATGCAATTAAGTTTACATTTTTCGACTATAATTAAAAAAAATTATATATATTTATATAAAAGCGGATATTTATAAGCTAAAGCCTTTTATGTATGCTCATAAATCGTAATTCGTACTTTTTAAAGCCTAAAAATCCAGGTTGTGGTAGGTATTTTTTTACAGTGCACGAAAGGGGTAACTGCCTATGTGGTAAAGGTTAGAACTAGGGGAGGCATTCCCAAATCAACATGGGGTCAGCAGAAGATTCAGGTACCTGAATTTATGCTCCCCTTTATTCCATTGGCTTATGAGAATACTTTCTTCTACACAGAAAAAAATTTTCGTAGGTTAAATTTACTTTTTTTGTGGGTTGAATTACAGTAAAGTACAGTCCATGTATTTTGTTGTTCGATTTTTGACTTACGAAACTGTTGTTACAGCCAATTACAGTAACCTTTACGTTCCCAATAATGTGTGTATTTTGTTGTTGGCTTTGGATACTGTAAATAACTGTTAGCTGCAGTCAAGATACTGTTCGTTTTACGTAGCTCATAGAGAGAGAGAGAGATAAGGAGGAAGAAATAGATACATATAACGTAACGTCATTACGTCGTTTTACTGTAGCTTAACAGTAAATTCAACCCATGATTTTGGGTTGGAGCACTTTAACAGTGAAATTGGTTGAATTTACTGCAGGATTTTTTTCTGTGTTGGAATTTTCCACAGTTTTAGTTTAATATTACCTTTGTACCTAATATAGAAACAATATTAAATTACTGTTGAAATTTAATTATACGCATTCTGCAAGAAGTTTCGCCAGCCCTTTGTCCAACATCTATGTATGTAAAATGCAATAAAGACCCATACCCACTATACTTTCTCATTTAATGTTGATGAAGTGGAAATTAAATCCCAGGCTAATTTATCGTTTCATTTTAATGGCGGAAATTGTTGATTAATTTCGTTTCCCACTCACCAATTGAATTGGTGGTTAGACGGGAAAGGAAAAGGCTGTGCCATAGGAGGAGGATCATTAATGATGAGGCTACAATGTTTGCTCTGAGGCTGGAAAGCACACATTTTATGACACAACTTCGATGCTACTTTCTTAACAAAGGTGAGGAGGATGCTGAAGAAGTGGCAAAGAAAAAAAATGCTAATTAGATACGCCCACATCGATGGATAAGAAAAGAGCAACAGTTGTCGGCTTACTAAATTTAAGACACTGTAGTTCTGCTCCCTTTCTCTCTATCAGAAATCCTTACACACATCCTAAAACCATACTTTCAATCTTTGAATCATTTAATATAATAAAATAAGCTTGAGCTAAACATAAAACAAAGGGGAAAGATGTTTAAATCAGGATGCTGTATGTACATATGTACATATGTTGGCAAAGTCCTTTTAAATAAGAGCGGCAGTTAAATGCCATTGAAGTCAACTCTAGTGCAAAAGTCAATGAAACTTTTATAACCAACATACCGCACATTACCACCCACACCCACACCCACTTGATGGGCCCCCACATCTTGCCACTTAGCAGCCGGATAAAGTGGCTAACTGTGGTTGTTAGTTAATCCAAGCCACAAAGAAGAACTGCAGCAAAAGACTTTTATTTCAAGCTAAACTTGCGTGCAGCAAATAAAAATAAACCAAAAAAAAAGGATGTACGACACAAGTCAAGAATGACCTGACATAAACAGTAATATAATATAATTTTTTATTATTTAAGATACCCAAAAAACTTACCTTAAATTAATACATTTTTGTCCTCGTTGTGTTGCTTTAGATTCCAGCAGTAAAAGTAGTTCCAGTCTTGGCTAAAATCCCGTTTTAAGTTTTAAGTTTTTGTTTTTTTTTTCACTTTAGCTAGTTGGTAGTTTTGTTTAGATTTTATATAGCTTTAGCACAGAATTTGTATAATTTTTTTGCTGGCTTGACAAAAACCTTAAATATGAATTTGGCTTTATTGGAATCACATAAAGTGGTAAGACATTTTTCGGTGGCACTATAATTTTTCGATATTTTGGTTGCACAGCCTTGCTTCTGTATTGTGGCGTTGTATTCTGCTATTTGGTATTCAATTAAAATCATTCGTATTTCATCAAGCTTTTATTAAGCAATAATTTAAAAAAAATTGATTAGGTTTAAGCACAACATTTTGTTGAAATTCAGTTTTGGTTTATTTGTTATAAATTATTTATTTTGTGTTGTCTGAGAGCTGTAAAGAAAATAAAAAACAAATATTAAGCAGGGTTCTGTAAAATGGTCTATATAATACATAAAAATATTTTTCCTAGTATTTGAACTTGTTGACCATTACAAATAAAGAAAATAATCAGTTGGGAACGTTTGAGATTATATTATAAAAATATGCTTTACCTAAAATTGATTTACCTAATGAGTAAATAGCTATGAACAGTAGACTTCCTTCATTTTTGAAAGCACTGTGCTCTGTGAGACCATTCCACATATATTTCACAGCATTTACCGATTCGTAAGCAAATCTGCAAATTTAATAACTACACCAATAAGTACACCCAGTCTGCCCTGGTACCACTACTACACACTTCCACAGAAAAGAAAAAAAAAACTCCAAGAGTTGGCCAGCAACCGTCACTTCATTCCAGGGATGTTAGAACCAGTTGGGAATTATAAGTGCACACGGTGAGAATTTTCTCTGTGAAATTTTAGTGGAAAATTTGCCATAGTTTTAATGAAAAATTTACCAGCGAAAAAATGCAAATCTGTCTTTGAATTAAGAAAATAACCAATCCGAAAAATGCGTCCTAAATCTGAGAAAAAATTTTTAATGGCGCCTTGCCATAAATTTATGGAAACATTTTCTTAATTCCAGAACAATTTTTTTAGTTTTAAGGCGATTTATTTTATAAATAAATATATAAATTCATTATTCCCATAGAATGCTTTCCAATGCTTCCTTGTTCCCATCCTTTCCTATTCCCCAGTTCCACTTTTCCTCTATGGGAATGAAAAAGAAGGCCTAGGGGGCACACAGCACAAGATATGCAAAGTGGCAGGAAGGGAGAAAGAAGGTAGAGGAGAAACTTGAAAACCAAAGCGGATTGCCATTACTTAGAAGCGCGTTTCAAGCTTCATTGGGCGCTTGGAAAAAGAAACGCGTGGGAGGAGTAGTGACTAGTAGTGGGTGGCGAAGAGGGTTGGAAATTGTATATAGGAAGGGTTCGGAAGTTTTAATAAGAAATTCTTGGAGCCGAGAAAATTCACACATATGTATACACTAAGCTACATAAATTTTAGAAAATTTACGACACATAATATGTAATCTTGTATAGTTTTCATTTTGTTGACGCCAAAAACCAGTTGGCATTTTAGGCCTCAAATAAATGGTATAGAACTTGGCCTATTGGTATGAGGTTGGACATTATATCTGCTGGCGTTAAAAGCAGAACTGTCCAAGCCTTGTTACACTGCGATCATGTGGATGTTGTAAGGAGTGCACCTAAGATTCCCAAGTATTTGGAAATGGGGTATCCCCTACCCTTAGTTTAAAATTTAAATTTTGTATAATTTTTTTTTAATAACATTTAGAAACGCCAAAGGGTTTACTTTCCGACATACTACCCCAATTTTATGTGATTTTCTTTGGAATCGGAGAACTATAACCTTATAACTACGCGATAATTATGACTTACTCACTTAGTTAAACGCACAAGTGTCAAGTTTTTGGCGGTTTTTCCGCTTTGCGGTCGGGTGGTGTGCTTTTTATTCCTCAAGTGGCAGCTGCCACGTGACCGCAAATGTCCTGCGGCATTCGTTACATGTACTTCGGTTTAAGTTTCTTCAGCATGTTCTTCGTATACCCCATACTTTTGCACTTACACTTCAGCGACGATCAGTTAGCGGCAAAGACATTTTGTGAGCAAATTAGCCACTGCTGCAAGAGCGCCAGAAAAAAAAAATTTATTCAATTGACTTCGAAACTAGTTTGGCACAAAACAAAAATCGCAAAAACAACACACAAAAAAAAATAAAGGAGAACCGCACACACACAACACACTAGCACACACAAAATTATTATTTGCACATGTATAAAATGTAACTTTTTTGTTATGTTTGTTGTTGCTGTTATTTCAACAAGTTGTGGTGTTGTTGTTGTTTTTCGATCGCGCCTCAACCCGAAAGCTCTTGGCTCTTCTCAGCGTAGCACTCTTTTACCACGCCGTACGCCTGGAAATTGAAAAAGGAAAGCAGGAGACAGACGTCCTCGCGCGAGCATCACCGAAGTCCAACTGCGGGGAAATCCCACGGACGACAACGTCGCCAACTGCGTCCGCAAATGCAGTTCCACAGGGACACTCGCGCCCAAAATAGCAGTGGCTAAGTACGAGTCCAGGGAATAAATTGTAATTTAATTTAAAATTTCATTGGTAAGTTTTTTGTTTGTAATTTAAGATATAATTCGTGGGAATTAAAAACATATTATTATACATTTATCCAATTCAAATAATAAACGAAACATTTTGATATTGTTATAAAGTTGGTTAAATGAAACTTTAAACATTTAAAATCAGATTTCTATACCTTTGCCCCATGCTGTACTCCTGTGTGTTTGTGTGTGTGTGTGGTGTACGAATATAGTGCAGATAGAAGAAAAGGAACAAGAACTTGCACCAACAAAAAAAAACACACCAAACACCAAAGACAGCAAAAACTACAACAACAGGCATACATTGTGCACTGGGCAGAGGAGTTTTAGTAGTAGCTCCAATCAGACAAAAAGCAACTAGCGGCTTGCTGAGCGCCGCTCTCTTCCACTCTCTGTCTCTCCCGCTCCTTCTGTCATCTCTCCCCCACAAACGGCGCTGGCAGAGGAAGCGGCAGCAACTGCGGCCAGAGAAGGCGTATTACGTATACGCAAAGAACGTAAAAGTTAAACCGGCATTTTGTTTTTGGTTTGTTAGGCGCGCATGTTTTGAGCCTAGCAAACAACGCAGGAGCGGCAGAAAAGAGAGGGGGCGAAGGAGTCAGAAGGGACAACCAAGGGGGAATAAGGACACAGGTGTGTAACAAACAACAAAATTGTATATTATTTATCATTTATATTCATATTTCGAACTTCTAAGTAATAATATTATCACATTTTCTTCCTTAATATTTTGCAAAAATACAAGTGGCGTAACGGTTAGGCCCCATCACCCTGAGAGTCCTTGAATCCGCTCCTGCATTTTTTTGCATTTTCGCGCGTGCAAGCTTCTGCAGCAGCAACAACAACCACCAACCAACACAGGACCGAGGGAGGACGAAGAGGAAGGGCCAGGCAACGTAACGTGACTGAGAGAGCACTCGGCGGGGCATTGGTTCCATATGTGGCTGTGTGTGTGCGCGTTGGTGAGCTGCAGCTGGCAGTGAGCTTTGTACTTTATTACTGGTTTTCAACTCACTAAAATATGTGGAGCGTCGCTTGATTTACTCTCAGTGCAAGGCCAACCGCGAGCGGGAGAGCGGAAGAGAAGTAGTTGGGGCTAGGGGGAAAGCAGCGTAAAAGGAGCGACTTTCTTCTTCCAGCTGTTTCTAAAAGCTTCTCTCTCTCTCTATCTATATTTCTCTCTCTATCTGATTCTCTGTCTCTCTCAGCCTTGTTGGCTTTTGGTTTGCCGGCTGGGGATCTCGCCACCCCATTCTCCAAGTCAGTGTCCCTATCCTCTCACACCCTCACCAGCTGTTGCTTACCCAAGCCTGAAGTCACTGAAAGAAAAAAAGTTATGTCTCGGGTAATGCGAGGTGTAAGAATGCAAACCAAATAATTTAACCAGCCTTAGGATATTTTATCATCTGCAAAATACACTTGGTCTTTACTATTTTCAAAACACAAAAGACTTAGAATTGGCTTCAAGCTCTTTTGTTTTCAGTGCACACACACAGGACCGTATAGTTTATGGCAATTTCTTATTAATAAGAGGCTTTTATGTATAGCCGGGAGTTAGTGCCATCCCAGAGGCGACATTAACATTAATAATAATAAAATGTGTTATTGCCTAGAACAAGAATATTTCTGATTCTGCTTTTTCGTGTTGTCCTGCTCGATGGCAGCTTCTTCAACCTTCGTTTTCCTTTAACCAGTTTGCAGTTCTCCCGGATTTCTGTCATAGGTGTAAATCATTTTCTAATCGCAGCCACCAGATCACATGCACACGCATCAACCAGCACACACACACACACACACAGAGAGACACAGCACACTGAGATAAAAATACTATTAGCAAAGGCATTTTTGGCACAGTTACCGATGATACTTCCCATGATGCTCAAAATGATATTCCCGAAGATAATATTTGGTTTATTTAACATTTTATTTTATTTTACTGCTTGATATAATGATTTCAAAAAGATAATAGCTTGATTTAAAGACGAGTTCCTTATTTCCGTATAGGAGGGTACGTTTTTTTAGACATCATTGGAGCGGGTTCTGATCTACTACCAAATGTTACTCATCCCCGCATCCGTGGAATAGGAATTTGACAATCTGCTCCACTGTGGCCGTTTACTCCGCGGAACCGATGTGGATCTCCAAGCTTTCGGTCTCCTTATTTCGGGATTCTTATTTCGGTCCCATAGTTGTTCATGCTTTTCTTCACAGGCACGAATTGCTTCCAACGAACGGCAAAGAGATCTGGAGCGCTCAGTCCTCGTCTCCAAATCAGTTGTTTTGGAAGACCGATTTGTAACAGTCTTTTTGTCGGAAAGTATATTTGCATGGGTTGTGCTGGAAGGTTTTTTTTTTCTCAGTTTTGTTGAATGGTGTAGTTCTATCAAATGTGTTGGAAGGTTTCTTTTTATCAGTATTTTTGTAAGATGTATTTATAAAATATATGTAAGTTATAGCAATATCATTGCTTTTGGAACGTAAATTTATATCTTTTCTGTTGAAAGGTATATTTATATCAGTTTTTTTATAAGATATACCTTTAACAGTTGTTTTAGATGGTATAATTATATCATTTTTATTGTAAGATATACCTTTATCAGTTGTTTTGAATGGCATAATTATATCATTTTTGTTGAAATGTATATTTTTATCAGTTTTCTTATAAGATATATCTTTACCAGTTGTTTTGGATGGTATAATTATATCATTTTTGTTGGAAGGTATATTTGTATCAATTGTGTTGAAAGGTATATTTGTATCAGTTTTGTTGGAGTGTTTATTTAGATTATTTTCGTTGGAATATATATTTTTATCAGTTGTGTTGGTTTGTATATTTAGATCATTTTTGTTTGAAGATATATTTGTATAAGTTGTGTTTGAAGATATATCTATAACAGTTATGTTGGAAGGTATATTCATATCATTGTCATTGGAATGAATATTTGTATCAGTTATGTTGGAAGGTAAATTTAGATCAATTTTGTTGGAAGGTATATTTGAATCAATTGTGTTGAAAGGTATATTGAGATCATAGCAGAATTATACAAGGTAGTCCAGTCTGGTCCCAAATGTTTGAGTTTTAGGGCTTATTTTGACAGCTGGTGTTTATTCATTGAGATAAACTCAATGGGTTGAGTAGATTGTGTGTACAAATTTTATTCCTGTCAATCTGAGTTAATAAAAAAATAAAATAAAATGTCATACTGCAATTTGGCTACGCCAACGCAAGCTCTCAGACAGAGTAAGTTTCCCGTGATCTTAGGAAATACTTAATACAAGCAAAATATTTGTATTGAAGAATAAAGCAATACCATCGTCAATACTTATGGAGAACGAGAGCCTAAGAAACCAAATTCGTATATTGAAA
>VNKB01013544.1:0-20903 GCA_008042735.1 Drosophila leontia | reverse complement strand
TGGCTCGGTAGAAGTCCACGTCACTTGGGGATTCATTTTGCGCCCGAACCGAATTTTCCGTATCAGACATTATTTTATTCGATCACGAGAAAAAAAAATAAAATAAATTTAAATGTCTGACCGCGTCAGAGGCACGAAACACCCTATGCTTTCTACCGCGAAAATGTAGAGGTTACAAGCGTCGCCGAAATGCAACGGAACCTTAAACTTGTTGTTGTTGTTTTTGCCGGTAAATTGCCTGCTTAGCAACAGCGGATATATGCGAACGAATGTATGTATGTATGGCGGTGGCTATATGTACATATATATGTATATGCACTATGCGAATTTAACAAACGATTAAATTCGATTCACTTTTATGTCAAATTATTTGCACAACACAGTTTTGATTTTTCACAGCGCGAAATGTACAAAAAATCAAACGGCCGGCTGCGCACTGCTTGTATGTATGTATGTTTGTGTGTTTGTGACCGAATGCCAGCAAACGACAGCAAACAAGCGTTTTGTTTAAACGATATTAAACAATTACGAAACCGAAATGCAGACTCCGATAAATATCACGTCGGGGTCACCAAAATGTTTGTGGGGAAGACAACGAATTTGCCACCCTTTAGTTTATAATAAAAAGACGCACGATAGGTATTTTAATATAAGCCGTTTTAATGTGTTTGTTTTATCGGAGCTGCAGACTGAGTGTGTACAAAGCTTGGCTTCAGAAATATATATATATGTTTATGGGATGACAAATGTAGTTTTGTAGTTTACCGCGACAGCTTAGGCGAGATAAGGAAGAGTAGAAAGAGAAACCAAAAGAGCGCTGCAGGTGCAGTGGTACACCTATGCGCGCGTGACTAGGTGCTGGCGGTCTGCTCCGAACATATTATATATAACAAAAATATAAAAAAAATATATACAAAAATAATAATAAAGACGAATGCAAAATTAGTGCTACACTACGAGATAACTACTACAAGTCATGCAAAAATAAATAAATAGGTAAAATAAAAAGTAAAAACGCATGCAAAATTAGACTACGGTGCTACACTACGAGCTAACTCTACAAGTATTAAAGTTTTTAATATAGAAGGGTTATCACTACGATTAATAATATCAGAGAGGCGGTTGTAATCCGTACATAAAACCCTAAAGGGTTCATGTACTTTAAACTCCCGCCTACAGTGATTTACTACTTAAGGGATAAGGGTTCTAAATGTTAGTCGGGGAACGTGGAAGTTAAGCTGCCCTAAAAGAAAGGAGTTCTCAACATCACCGTTTATTAGGTTATGAAGGAATACGACACCGAGCATCGTTCTACGGTTAGCTAGCGAGGGTAAGTTAATTAACAGAAGTCTACTAGAATAGGATGGTAGTCTCTCATCAGCATCCCAGGGTAGGCCACGGAGGGCGAAAAGTAAGAAATTCTTTTGTACAGGTTCAATACGGTTACTATGGACTCCGGATTGAGGACTCCAGACGCATGAACCATACTCCAATCAGTGATGTCATTTCCGCTTTTTTTCCGTCAAATTCAACTGTTTTTGAAGTGTGATTGCAGAAAAATTTTTAAAACAGCGGGCAGCGGGAATTCCAGCTTTTTTAGAAAATTGAGATGCTTTTTTTTTAATTTTAATTTTAATACATTTTAAGTGCTGTTTTAAATATGTTTATTATTTTTAATTTATATTGCAACAGTATCTATATATACTTATATCGAATAACATCATCCAAAAGTCCATACCTAAATTTGGCGCGTCTTCCATGATGCCGTTACGGCATTATGATGACATAAAACTAATCCCAATGCAAAATGTCGACGACTCTGTTAGCTTTTGGAATGAAGTGCTAACTTACAAGGACAGTGGCGGAAACTGCCGTTTTAAGGGACAGGCATTAGTTGCGTTAGAAATGCTGACCCTTCCCTGGTCAAATGCAGAGGTTTTTCGGGTGTTCAGCCAAGTTAAAGCCTAGTAGTACTAGGCTAGTACTCTGACGACGAAAATCCGCTGTAACATGTGTTATAGCAGAATCGCTGAATATTTTGCTCTGTAACCAGTGTGACCAAAAAATTAAGGAAAAGCCATGAAACGTCATGAAAATGTACCTTTTATGGCGTTTAGGGCTTTTCTTTGGTCACACTGGACAGCTGTTTGTAAAAAAATTTGTTAATTAATATGGCATTAAAATGCCCTTTGTGGGTTAAATCCCATATAATGGTCTTCGCCTTGACAGCCCTTATTATCAAGAATAAATTAAATGAATTATTGTTACTATCTTGTTCTGGCAACGCCATTCAATTTGAACAGCCATAATTTTCGGGCCGCGAGGATAAAGTGAAGTTAATAAGTGCGGTCAGGGCGAAGCCCATAATATGGGATTTTACCCACAAGGGGCATTTTAATGCCATATTCCTAAATAATGCCTGGGAGGCTGTTGCCGCGGAGTTACAGAAAGATGGTAAGTTATTAATATTTAATCAAATTGTTACTAAAATCTAAGTCTTTTATAGTAAAGGATTGCAAAAGCGCATGGAAATCGTTGCGGGCCAGCATGCGCTACCAACAGAAGATCTCCAGAGAAAAACAAGTGGAAGTGCTGGAGGGTCTGTTGTTCCCGGTCCGAAGGCGAATGACGATTATGATTGGGACTTTGCGTCAGAAATGACTTTTTTGCCGGACCTCTCGGACAAAAGGCGTTAAGTTTGGGTCAAGCTTCCAAATTTGTAATAATTTTAAATTCATAAATACACAGAACGACCACGCTACCAAAACCACCAGAGGCGTCAACGTCTTCCGAAATTTTCGAGGACCCAGAACACATGTTTGCTGAGTACCTCGACGAAAGTCAACCGAAAAACCTAATGCCTGTCCCTTAAAACGGCAGTTTCCGCCACTGTCCTTGTAAGTTAGCACTTAATTCCAAAAGCTAACAGTGTCGTCGACATTTTGCATTGGGATTAGTTTTATGTCATCATAATGCCGCAACGGCATCATGGAAGACGTGCCAAATTTAGGAATGGACTTTTGGATGATGTTATTCGATATAAGTATATATAGATACTGTTGCAATATAAATTAAAAATAAACACATTTAAAACAGCACTTAAAATGTATTAAAATTAAAATTAAAAAAAAAAACATTTCAATTTTCTAAAAAAGCTGGAATTCCCGCTGCCCGCTGTTTTAAAAATTTTCCCGCAATCACACTTCAAAAACAGTTAAATTTGACGGGAAAAAAGCGGAAATGACATCACTGCATGTCAGTGCACCTGTAAAGTTCAGACCAATTAAATTCAGAAATCAAGATATCTAGCCTATGAAAGTATGCTTTACGAAAGCAGCGAACTTTAGTGGCTGAGCGACTCAGATCAGGTTTGGTCTTTACGACAATTCCCAAATCGATGGTCACTTCGAAAGTAGGATGGTAAGGATCTTCGGGAAGCGTCAATGGATCGACTCTTGTTAAGTTTACACTTACAGGATCAGAGACGAAACACAGATCTAGTAGGCGATTTAAAGAATTTACGACGTGTGCCGTAGTTTAGAGGACATTGGACGTACCATCTGATGACCAACGAGCTCCAGGTATATTGAAGTCACCTAGAGTTACTAGTTGGTCTCTATCCGAAAGCATGTTGGAAACGGCCTGAATAGCCGAAAGGTGTTTCCAATAAATAGGCTCTTCAGCAGATGGAGGAACGTAACAGGTTATATAGATAAAACCAGGGCACGTAATCATTATAAGTGAAAAAATAAAAATCAAGGATTAATGATTATCTATTGATTTTAATATATTTCGCTTGCCATTAATAATTATAAATTTATATTAACTTTATCGCTCAAAGAATAATAATTATTATTTTGAGCAAAAAAAGTTCGATCAAAAAAAAAATGATAATTTTTTTAGCGATATTTTTTCGCTCAGAATTTCGCTCAATGTGTAATAACTTATTTCTCAGAAAGAATTGAGCGAAATTCTGAGCGAAAAAATATCGCTCAAATATAATCATTATTTTTTGATCGAACTTTTTTCGCTCAAAATAATAATTATTATTCTTTGAGCGAGTAAGTAAAATTTAAAAATTAATAATTAAAATTGGTTTAATATATAAAAAATCTAGATTTCAGCAATCATTGTTTGTCTTGAAAGAACGTCCAAATTGTAGCCGATTGGTATAATTCGTTTCTTTGTGCGAATTTTCCAAGTGAATGATTTTTTTGTTTAAAGAAAACATTGATAATCATTATTTACGGTCCCTGGATAAAACTACCTGGAAATGATAGTTTTACACAGATAAATTCAATACCTGTGAGATCGTCAATTTGAACCAGTTCGGAAATAAGGGTGGAGTCAACGGCAATTAAAACTCCACCACCTCGCTGGAAAAGACGGCCCAATCTATAATTTGTGTACTTACCCGGAAAAATTTCGGAGCTTAGAATCTCCGGCTTTAACCAGGTTTCGGTAAACACAATCACCTGGGATGCAAACGTAAAACTATCAGAATACAATTTAGAGAGCCTCTAGTATTCTGATAGGAAAGTAGGAGGGAGGTATTTAGTTTTTTGGCACTGCCGTGACGCCCGCTGTCGCTGTGGTTTGTGACGGCCGTGAAGGCCGTTTTTTCTTTATTTTTACCTCGAACTCCTTAACTACAGCGTGCTCGGGCCAGAAGTCACCAGAACAAATTGTGTCAAAAAGCTCACGGGAGACACTTATCTTGAAAGATGAGATATCTCTGGGATATGAGAAATTGAATTTTTCCACATTCACATTTTTGGCTTGTGTTTTGCTCAGTATATGAGCTAGTACATCTTCCGATGCGAGATCAGGGGCAAGCCGAGAAACAAATATTGTTTTTAGTGGTGGAATAGCGGTGATGGTCTTTGGTAACGCAGCATTACCGACTTCTGCTAGTGGTTCAGCCCTATTTTTGCCCTTTGGGATAGCTGAGATTTTTTTTTAAGTCTGCGGTGTCAGAGATTGAGACCCCGCAGCGGACTCAACTGATAATACTGGGGGATCTGCTGCCATTACTGCCCCGGCTCCTTCGAATGCTGAATCTCAACACCATTGGAGTTGGCGTCAGTGTCGGGGGCTGTGCCGAGGGAGTGTGCCAAATCTTTGGCGGCTGGGGTTCGCCAAACTGCAGCCGACCAGCAGCCGATTTTTTGCGCTTTGGTGACTCGCTTAGCAGCTTCATGCCGCTAAATTGAGCGTCCAGCGCTGTGAACAGGTCATTTGTTTTGCGAAAATTGACCCTAAGTTCACTAAAACCGCTTTTGGTTTGCCGCATGAAGGATAACATATCCTTCTCCACCTCACGACAGGCATGGCAACAATAGCGCAAGCCATTTTTGGCAGAAATTGCGTCAGCGATACGACCCGTTAAGCCTAGACACTTAGCGTGAACGACCGCATCGCAAAGCAAGCAGTAAAGGCAGGGCTGATCTGCCAAAACCTCCTTTTGGCAGCCTTTAATATCACAAATGATATGATACTCGCCGCTGCGACATGGCGTAGGCTCAGTACGTCCCCATTTTCATCGGGCTCGCTGCCGCCATCATTTGCTGCCATTCCTGGCCGCGCATGCTAGCGAAGCCTCATCGCCAGCCGCCTATCCTGCCTTGTAGTTGCTACAATAGGATTAAATTATTTATTATGATGTTGTTTTTGTTAGGCTTATTTATTTAACTTACTCGTATTGTTACAATGTTCTTGTTCTCCGCGTCTCCTAACTTGCGTCAGGGATTTGTGCAACACAAGCTCTGCACAATTAAGGAGTCTGCGTAGAAGAAGTTGGATTTTGATGAAAGCATACTTACCCGTCCCCATTATTTCTTTTGGAGCTCCAGCAGGAAAAAAGGGGATCACTAAGAGCCAGCTTGTGGCTATTTTCTCTAGCGGACCGCCGTTTCTTCTCCGCTGCCGCAGTCTTGGCGCGTACGCATCCCGGTCTAGGGTAACGTTTCACCGGGAATGAGTCCCATTGGAACTCACTCATGCCTGCCAATGTTAGCCATAAGAATCGGAAAAATTATAACGAATTAAAACACTAAGATAAAAATGAAGTAAACGTATTTACCTGGGGAAATGGGCCGGCCGTCAGGCCGCCTGGATTAGACTCCGGTCCGCCGGAGATGGGTGGTGCCCCAAGACACACCGGAGGCACCACAGTTTGGGTGGGAGCGTAGTGGCGACTCCATCAATGCCACCATTTCCATTCCACGAAAAGTCGTCATTTTTGTTGTTTACATTTTTGTGCTAGAGGTGTGTTTTTTGTTAGTGACGAGTGTTATTTGAGACGTCCGATTAATCGGTGTTTCATTGTGCGGACTGCGGGCATAGGTTCGTACCCCCCCTGGGCATCCACTGAGCTAGTCCGGCATTGCCCAGGGAAATATGCAGTTCCGTTACATGTTCTTTTGGTAAAAAGCAAACGACATGAATAACTGCCTTTTATA
The DNA here is from genome assembly GCA_008042735.1 of Drosophila leontia. Taxonomy (NCBI): domain Eukaryota; kingdom Metazoa; phylum Arthropoda; class Insecta; order Diptera; family Drosophilidae; genus Drosophila; species Drosophila leontia. The sequence goes on along the minus strand of VNKB01013544.1, from coordinate 14,442 downwards.
TTTACAATTGCTTATTTTGAAGCCGGAAAAAGGCAAAAATGTATGGAGTTAAGCTAATTTAGGCATTTAAGATGCTGCCACATTTTTCACAGTTTTAATTCCAGTGGTCTCAATTAATTATTTGGTCAACTTTGACCATTTAAGCAATCAAATTAAATTGCATTATTTACAAACAATTATTTGGTCAACTTTGACCATTTAAGCAATCAAATTAAATAGCATTATTTACAAACAACAATTTTGGCGCTCCTTTTAAGTTATTAATGTATTCTTTTCTATTTTAAAAGTATTTTTAACTGGCTGTTTCGTTCCACCAACAATATGGCAACCTTGGCGATAACTTCTTGCGGTGAATTTATCAACCTATCGCCAAAACGAGAAAACTTGTTAAACACGGCAAAAATTTTGTTGTCAAATCTGAGGTGGGGTCAGAAATAATTTTTTTATAAAATAACTACCTGTCAGAATGATCTTGTGGTGGTGTGGAATAAACATCAGTAGACCACTGAGTAACCTATTTTTTTCTTTTTGTAAATAAGATCGGATTTTATATAAAAAAAAGCCAGAAAAAAGTGCCCGTTTTTCAAATCGAAAAAAAATTTCGTTTTTGGAAACCGGAGCACCAATTCTCGTTTTCAAAAACGAAAACGAATAAATATTGCCGTTTTCGATTACCGGAGCAGGCCTGATTATAACGATGAATTGCTAAGTGTTTCCGATTGGGGGGGAAAAGGATGACCAGTCCCGTAGCCAGGAGTAGGCCGGCGAAGTCCGCCTGCCAAGGCGAGATCTGCCGAAGATGAAGTTCCTGATCTCTGGAAGGGAGGGGCGTCCGGGTCGATCCCAGCCAGGCCCCAAGTCTACACCTGAGAGAGAGAGAGAGAGAGCTGAATTAGTCCTGCCGTAATTGTTGTTTAAATATATAGTTTGTTTACCTTGTCGTTCTTTGTTTGTTTTTTTTTTGTTATTTAGTTTTGCGGATTCCAGATCAGCTGGAGTAATATGGTGGGACCTGTGGGCAGATGAGGAAAAATCCCACCTGAGAGACGACTGGCTAGCCGGCCTTGCCCCATCGAGAAATAACAGGTCGTAACAAACTAAAGGATATTTTTTGAAAATCAAAGTCTTGTTTATTTACTCTCTTCGACACAATCGATAGGGTATTTAAAGCGCCCTCTGACTTGGTGGGTATTTTTGAATTTGAAACATTTATCTTCAACATAAAGTGCATCCGCATTCAATAGCAGCTAATCGATCAGCTGGGGCTCAAGAAAACGTTAACAAAGATAGCTGAAGCAGCCGATGTGGGAGTAAAATGAATAGTTTATCAACTCTTTCGGTTGTTTAGCAACAGCAAAACCACAGATTGCGTCAGATTTTGTCCGCACTAAATTTAAATGACTTAGATGACAAGGAATTTGAGTTTCTCTAATGTTGTTTCTCTAACAAAGAACAAATTTGTTTTGTTTGATTTCTTGTTCTTAACAGTGAAAATTTGACCAACACTACGAAAAATGTAAACAATGTTGGCGAGGAACAATTGAAAAATGAAATTTAAAATTTGGGCCAAAGCTACAAACATGCCCAAAATAGTTGTTGGTGTTTTTCTGTATATTCTTCCCCCAATATGATCCCAAATGTTACTATTTAATATAAACCGCTTACCTCTACCTTATTTTAAAGATTTTGGAGGCCTATACCACCTATAGACAGTCTTCGGGGAATTTGCTCTTTGTTAGAGAAAACTCATTAGAAAAATAAAAATTTCTTGTCATTTAATTTTTTTTTTTTTTTATGCTTTGCTTTTATTTATTGAATCTTCTCATTTATGAGACTAACAATAAGTGTATCAAATCTTACAATACTACCTAACTAGCAGTCATGTAGACTGGTACAGAGTAAATTGCCCTGACTAATTATGGCTGGGTTGGAAGGTCGTTGCGTAGTAGACGTCTTCTTCTGGAAACCCGTATCAAGTCCCTTGCTAGAGGATTTGGATGGACAGAGAGTTTTTCCTTGTAGGACGCTTTTTGTTTTTTTATTTCGTTCTTAACTGCAGGAATGCCGAGATCCCTGTGGATGCTTTCATTGCGAATATACCATGGTGCCCCAGTGATAATTCTCAGGATTTTTGATTGGGCGCGCTGTATGATGTCTAGATTGGTGCTGCACGCGTTCCCCCAGAGCTGGGAGCCATACGTCCATATTGGCTTTTGTGTGGAGTTTTAGAGCAGGACCTTGTAGTCCAGACACGGGCGATCAGGAGTTTATGAGCCAGTGGAGGCTGCTGGCTTTTAGTTTTAGATGAACTTTCTTGCATTCATTCATTCTTCGCCATGTTAGGCGTCTGTCCAGGTGGACGCCCAGGTACGTTACCACGTTGACTTCGGGGATCAGTGTGCTGTTCAAGTAGAGCGGGGGGCATGTTTGTCTGTTGAGAGTGAACGTTATGTGCTTACACTTTTGTTCATTTATTTTGATACGCCAGTCAGATAGCCACTTCTCGACTACCTTGAGGTGGTTGGCGAGCTGGGATGTTGCACGGACTGGGCATCTGGAACGGCTGAGGATCGCAGTGTCGTCAGCGAACGTGGATAATGTTAGCTGGTTGCTTGTGGGGATATCCGCTGTGTATAGGACAAATAGAGTAGGCCCAAGTGCGCTTTCTTGTGGAACTCCAGCTTCGATTGAATAGGTGCCGGATGTTGTTGCGTTGCACCCCACTGCGAAGACTCTGTTGTAGAGATACGACTCAAGTAATTTGTGCGTGTATACCGGCAAAAGGGTTTTTATTTTGTGCATGAGGTCGTTGAGCCAGACGCGGTCAAATGCCTGAGAAACATCGAGAAATATCGCGCTGCAATATTCTCGATGCTCGAAGGCTGTGCGAATTTCTGATGTTATTCTGTTAACTTGCTCTATAGTTCCATGCTTTTCTCTGAAGCCAAGTTGATGAGCTTCATCCCAGCTCATCAATTTGTGGATGTTGTGGATGCTGTGAGCTCCCAGATAAGGAATTTTGCGCTTTAGTAGGCATTTTTCAAATAACTTGGACAAGCATGATAGTAGACTTATTGGTCGGTAAGATGATGGAGTCGTGTGGTCTTTTCCGGGTTTCGGTATCATGGGTGATGGTTTCAGCCGGTGAGCTTAAATTTGGGTGAGCTCTCCATAAGGGATGCTTTGTGCTGGTTGGCGAGAGTTTTTCAATATATCTTAATTGTGCTTTTTCGGCATCTTGCTTCAGGGCCAGGGCCAGCTCGGCTTCAGTATTGAGCTTGGGGGCTAGCTCAATGTGGGAACTTACATACTTTTTGTATTTCATCCAATTGGTTCTGTACGACGTCAGCCTGTAGGGGCGATCCGTAGTTTCTGGGCTTTGAAGGAGTGTTATCAACAGCGGCGAGTGATCTGAAGAAAGATCCGGAAGGGCCTTGGCGTTTATTAAATTGCGTGGGATGTTTTTTGTCACCGGGAAGTCAATTAGATCGGGTATCTTTCTGTGGTCTGCTGGCCAATATGTGGGGCTACCAGGGGAAACGTAGTCCAGCTTATTTCTCACATTGATGAGAGCATTATACAGTTGTCTTCCCTTTGGGTTCACGAGGCAAGATCCCCAATGCGTATGCTTGGCGTTGTAATCTTGTAACGAACACACTCACTGAGCGTTGTCCACCTTAACACACTCTGTCTACTTTTGACCGGCTTGCTCAGGGAACATGGGCGTGGGTTTGTGTTAATATGAACAAGAGTGTCACAGAACTAAAGTTGTAGACAGAGACGATAGCGGCAAATAGGAAAACCCTTCGGTTAGGGAATCGGACAGAACAAAGCACCTATCGAAGATGAGGACCAGATGTTGTTGGCCTCAGTCTATACCCACCCTACCTGTGAAATTCCATCGAACTCCACCCTTTTACAACCGCCTGCTTTACATACCCGAAAGTGCCCCAAAAGACATCAGTTTAATTCATCTTAAACTGCATATAATTAACGATAACGATATTATTACGATACATTTTGTCTAACCTAACCTTAACCTAAGAGTTTACGATATTTACTTTACGAACCACTTATTGATTAATTATATTTATATCTGGTTGTCGAAAGGAAAAATAGAAAAGATATTTAAGTCTAATATTTGCTCTTATAGAATTTACATTATGTTTTCTTTTGTTTACTCTACATTAAATTATTTGCAAATATGCGATATTCAAACTTATAACCTCTTTTAAATCATAATTAAGTAGCAATATTTAAATTAAAGGTTAATAACTTGAGGTTATCTTACTATTTACTGTGAATTCTGGCGATTATATATGTTTGTTCAGACAGGTATTATTTCACGGCTATGCCGTACTTACGCAATATCCATCGATGTCAGCAGGCCTGATGACTATGATGAGTAGCTGTAGATCTTAATTTAAATGGGGGAAAATCACATATATATATTTGTCAGACTTTCCACAAAATATGCTAAATCGGAATCGAAAGTAATTATAAGTAAATATTCTCAAGCAAGTTTACATAAACTCAAAGCTAATCTACTGATACTCAGGGATGAACACGTTCGATCGTGTCGCGGCTGCGCAAGCGGCGTCTGGAACAAGCAAATTCTTGTTCAGTCGTGTGGCACGCACAAGTCTTCGTGCTCGAAGAAGAAGACATACAAAGCCTGTGTGCGGCAACGGGGGCACACCAACTCGATGTGGGTGTGGCAAGGGCGGCAGACCAGCACGATGCGGGTGCGGCAAGGGCGGCAGACCAACACGGCGTGTGTGGCAGAGGCGACACACCACTCGGTGTGTGCGGCAAAAGAAGAAGAATCGGGTGTACGAAGAGCTGCTCCTTGCTTCCAACGAAGAAGAAGAAAAAAGTGCGGCACCAACTCGGGGTGCTCCGATCTGCACTCTTCTAGCAGCAGAGAGGGGGGAAAGAGCACAGTTTCCAGCTGTGCGCGGCGAACGCTTCGCTTGCACGCAGATATGAATGAATCTGGCTGCGATCGATGGCGTCAGTGAGGTTTCACTACACGTGGTCGAAAGTCAAGGGCGGAACAATGCAGTCAGGCTAGGGCTGCGCTGACAATCAGAGTTCCACGGAAATCCTTCATTCTTGGAATGTGGTACGGCGGCAAGCACTATTTTCGGGAATCACTTTATTAGGCACTAGCGTAAGAACGCACTCGAAAGCTTACCCGCAATAATCAAAGCAGAAGTTGAGCTAGCCAATGGCAGTATTCACTTTGGGAAAAATGTGACTTTTTGTCTCGATGCACACGGATTAAATTTGTACTTTACAGAGAAGATGAACTGCACTCGATCACGCCATCCAGAAAAGAGAACGGAAATGCTAAGATCAAGGGTGACCACGATAATCCGTTTTAGGGGATTTTTTAGGCATTTTACGAAAAGGAGTATCGAAACTTCTTTTTAGCAGGACCGATAGTTTGCTAATCTGGTTCGTTGCCAAATATGTAACCAGAAAGTTACGTTGCCAATCGGCTTGACTCCCACAATCTCCTGCAGCTATAAATCGATCTCCAAGGGAGTTGTCAAAATTGAATGAAATGAATTGACCTTCAGAGATTGTAAAGAGAGGTGGGCAGTAGAGAGCAGCAATGCAAAGGTTGCCGTTACCTGACTGCACTTTTATGGACGTACCTTGCAAGACATTTTTTGCAAACCTTTGGTGAAAATGGTGTTTGATACGTTCTCTGATAAGGATGCCGGTCCCGCCGTGGGCTTTACCATCGGAATGATCTGTGCGCTGGAAGGTATAACCTCTTATATGAAAGTTGTATCTGCTTGTGAGGTGCGTTTCAACCAGTAGCATGGCGTCGATGTGATTTTCATTTAGGAATTGTGTTAGTTCAAGTTTATGCCGTGAGACGCCGTTGGCATTCCACGTGGATATACGTAGATTAGACATTGATTATTTCGACTGTTGTGCTACAAGCAACTGTATCACCATATTCTGATTCTGGACGAGCGTTTGCATGGTCGTTTTCATAAATGACATGAGTTCCATCATACTTTGTTGCATGGTCACCATCATGGATTCCAGGTTGTTTTGTGACTGCCCTGGGGCCTGCTGAGCATTTACTGAGTTTAAAGGGAGTGGATTTTGCATACCTGTCCGTAGAGCTTCGGCGTAGGAGATGCCAGTGGGGGCATTTAGCGGACCAAAAGAAGATCTGGCTGCTTTGGCAAAAAATACATCTGGAGTAGTTTTTGAATTATTATACACATTTTGTGTATTTTCTTGGCGTGTAGCTGTTCCTCGTCGCATGCGACTCTTCAGATCCTTGTAGACCACGCAGCCTCTGTAGTTAGCTGTGTGATTTCCTCCACAGTTTCCGCATTTTTTCGTTTTTGGGTGTTCTTTGTTCGCAGGGCAGTGTGCGGAATTGTGGAAGTCTCCACAGACTACGCAGACTGACCGAAGGGTGCAGTATGTCCTTGTCTGTCCATACTCCTGGCAATTTGAGCATTGCACAGGACCGTTGCGTTTGTGCGGTTCTTCCACGGTGATTCTTCGATGCAGTAGGAACTGCAACTTGTAGATCGGGTGAACTTCTTTCTTCTTTTGGGCTTTACTGTCTGGCTCAAGTTCGACTTTGAAAAGTGGTTGCGGCTTTTTGTTTTTATTTATAATGTTGCTGACATTCTTGGCAATGAAACCCTTGCCTTTCAGGGCTTCCACTATCTCAGAGGGGGCGACGTCTGGTTTAATTCCTTTTAACACGACTTGCAGTCCCCTGCTGCTTTTTAGTTGGTAGGTGTAAAAATTCTTTTTGGATTCTTCCAGGTATTTAGACATAGCCCGGAAGTGTTCTTCTGTTTTGGCTTGAATTTTTGTTTCGCAAATGTTCCCTTTAATAAGCGGAACAACATGAAAGTTTCCGTCCCCGACCAGCGCAACAATTTTGTTGACCAGGGCGTTTGAGCTTTGGGTTGGGGCTTTGGCTGTTTTTGAGTCTCCTGCTCCGGCTCTGCTTGGTTATTCTCATCAGCTGCTAGCGGAGAAAATCTGTTGGAGTTGTTTGGGTCGTAGCTTTTGGTGACTCGGTTGATCTTAGGTTTGTTACCAACCGTGTTATGTGGCCTAAGCTTACGCTTAATTTGGATATAGCGATCCATGCCAGTCTGTATGGCCGGAACCGCTTGTTGCTTATCGGAGCTCACGGTTTTTGTTACCACTGAATTTGGCGCTGCGGCCGTTGGCACCGATTTTGCAATATTGGTCGTTGGTTTAGTTGTTTTTGTTGCTTTTGCTGCGTTTGCAGAAATTGCAGCTCTGCTTGTTGTTGGTGCGTCTTCCATCGAAGCCGGTGGTGGTGGGGTTCGGCATTGCTTAACAGTGAAAATTTGACCAACACTACAAAAAATGTAAACAATGTTGGCGAGGAACAATAGAAAAATGAAATTTAAAATGTGGCGCGAAAGCTACAAACATGCCCAAAAGAGTTGTTGGTGTTTTTCTGTATATTCTTGCCCCAACATGTCCCACTAGTTACTATTTAATATAAACCGCCTGCCTCTACCTTGTTTTAAAGATTTTGGATGCCTATACCACCTATAGACACTCTTCGGGGAATTTGCTCTTTGTTAGAGAAAAATTATTAGGAAAACTAAAATTCCTTGTCATTTAATTCATTTAAATTTAGTGCGGATAAATTCTGGCGCAATCTGTGCCTTTTGCTGTTGTACAACAGCCAAAATAGTTGGTAAATGCTCCATTTCAAATTTGCAACTGCCAATTCGACAGCCTTTGTTTACGTTTTCATGAGCCACAGCTGATCGATCAGCTGTTCGGATGCTAAATGCGCTTTAATGTTGTGTGGGAACACGAGTTTCACATTTGTGAAAAATCCCAAACGTTCCTCACAAATGTGCTGTGTGAGAAGACAGTATAAAGCTTATGAACCGTTCCACAAATGGACCGATGGTGGATGGCAGATGGAGCTCTGAGTGAAGACACTATAATACTCTCTTCCCACGCAGGAAATCTGTGTGAAAATGTTCGGAGTTCCATCAACTTTCTCTATCCAACTGGTGTGTTGCATTGATATGTCAACACCTTAGCTAAAAATAATTATACAATATAAGTCAAATTTGTTATTTTTATTATTTTAAAGTGAGTTAATACAGTTGCACCAAAAAACTTCGACAAGGTTCGTTGAACGGATAGTGGAAGGCAGATGGATCTCTGGGGAAAGACACTATTAAAAAGGCCGTTAGTATTGAATTTAAAACAAATTGAGAACATTTTTGAATGAACGATGCTTATACTGTCTTCCCACTAAGTGCGCCTGGGTAAAATATTCGGTATTTACGCATATGTGCAACTCATGTTCCCACAGAGCTATATCTGCTTCTGATATTCGATTACAGCTGATCTATCAGCTGTCCCACATGTTAAACGTAGACATAGATGTCTAAAGCAGCCGATGTGGGAGTAAAATGAATAGTTTATAAACTTTTAAGGCTTTTCAACAACAGAAAAAACCACAGATTGCGTCAGATTTTATCCGGACTAAAACAAATGAATTGATGACGAGGAATTTAAATTTCTCCAATGATTTTTCTCTAACAAAGAGCAAATGCCCCTAAGAGTATGCATGGTGGTATAGGTTGACATGAGCTACACAATAAATTATAGGTAGGCGGTTAATATTATATAGTGACAACTTTTCAAATGTTTCTCGCCATCTATATTTACATTTTCGTGGAGAATGGTCAAATTTGTATAAGGTTTTACCGTTCCGAATTTTCTTATTTTCTTAACAGTGAAAATTTAACCATGCACTACAAAAATCTTAACAAAGTTGGTAAGGAACAAATAAAATATGAAATTTAATATGTGGCGCCAAAGCAACAAGCATGCCTAAAATAGTTGTTGGTGTTTTTTTCTATATTCTTGCCAAAAATGTCCCCAATTGCTACTATTTAATATAAACCGCCTACCTCTACTTTATTTCATAGCTTTTGGATGCCTATACCATCTCTACACAATATTCGGGGCATTTGCTTTTTGTTAAAGAAAAATCATTAGAGAAACTCAAATTAATCGTCATAAAATTCATTTTAATTTAGTGCTCATCGGTTTTGCTGTTGTTAAACATTCTAAATAGTTTATAACCTATTTATTTTACTCACACATCGGCCGCTTCGCTTTCTTAGTTTATGTTTTAGATCGATCAGCTGTAATTGGATGCGGATTCAGATGCAAAGCTCTGTGGGAACTCGAGTTTCGCATTTGTGATAATTCCCATCCGTTCCAAACAAACGCGCTGAGTGTGAAGAGGTTATTATGAAAAACTTCCTTAGCTATCGAAGCAATACTAAGCCTATCGGGCCTACCGTTTCCGTATCCGTTTTAGTTCTCTCTCTTTTTCATAGTACTGCGTAGGAAGAGGTATGCGAGCTTACAAATCTGGAAAAATCTATTAAATATTTAATGTCTTTAGTTTGCTTTATTGCTAAAAACATTCTAATGTTAGGTTTTTAATATAACATTTATTTATTTTATTTATTATACCACTAGGTTTCGAAATGGGCCGCCGACCTGCTAGATGGTAAGTTTTTTCAATGCATTCTAGGTTTTTATAAGCAAATTTTAATCATTTTATTTTTAGCTACCGTTATTGCAAAAACAAGCCCTATCCTAAGTCCCGGTTCTGCCGCGGTGTCCCGGATCCAAAAATCCGTATATTTGACTTGGGAAGAAAGAAAGCTACCGTGGAAGATTTTCCACTTTGCGTTCATTTGGTGTCTGATGAATATGAGCAGCTAAGCAGTGAGGCTTTAGAAGCTGGTCGCATTTGTTGCAACAAGTATTTGGTAAAATACTGCGGAAAGGATCAGTTCCACATTAGAATGCGCCTGCACCCATTCCACGTCATTCGTATAAACAAAATGTTGTCGTGTGCTGGAGCGGATAGGTATGCATTTAACAATTTATTATCAGTCACTAGGGTTTCTTACGTTCATTAAGATCCGTTTATGATATTATTTGACACATTTATATAATACACATTTCGCTAATTTTCATCTTTATTTCAGACTCCAAACTGGAATGAGGGGTGCGTTTGGTAAGCCACAGGGCACTGTGGCTCGTGTTCGTATTGGACAGCCTATTATGTCGGTCCGCTCTAGCGATCGGTACAAGGCTCAAGTCGTTGAAGCTTTACGTCGTGCTAAGTTCAAGTTCCCTGGTCGACAGAAGGTAAGTAATCTTGAAAATAGTTGCATGACCAATTCTACATTTTATCATTTATTACGAACATACACATGTAAATCATTTTAAAGAAAGATTAATTCAATGTATAACTAAATTCCAGATGCTCTTTATTGGGTTAGATCTGGAAAAAATACTATATTATATACAAGTTTACTGAACTTTGTGCTAACTGAAAATGTAGTCAAAAATTTATTCGGACACCCTTGGTTTATCCATTAATAACTTGAAAACCACGTAACGTAATTCAAAATGTAATATCTCATAGTGACTGTTTAACAGTTTTAGCAATATGTTTTAACAAAAAGAAATTATAGGAAGTTCCTACTTAAACATATCATATTTTCTTTAATTTAACAAAAAAGTACTTATTTCCCGCACAAGAATTATTCGGACGCATAATAGAATCCTTAAGGGAGTATCCGGGTTTTGAAGCACAAAAAAGGCCTATTTTCGTGATGTTTTTTTTAAAGATCCTACGACTATTTTGCAAATTACATTTATTTTATATTAATTTATAATGTTTAAACTAAATTGTGTAACAATTTAAACAAAAAATATTAAAAAATGAGCCGTTGAGGCAGGCTTGAACTTAACCCCACCAAAAACTGTGTCCTTGCGGTAGTCATAATATCTCTGTCAGTTTTTATCTGAAATCAAAAAACCTAAATTTTTCTGTTTGTGTATGTGTCTGGCTTGTCTTTGAACAAAGAATTTTTTTTTTATACATTGAATTTTTTGTAGCGTTTTTAATAAAAAATGTAATATTTTACGTAAATTTTGGCCATCTTTTGGCTTATAAAATGAGTTGTAATTGAAGGTAAAAAAAACTTTGGTTCAACGACAACAAAAACATGTCTAAAAGAAGTGTGCAAAATCAGAAGTCAGAAGACAACATTCCTGAAACTTTGTACTATTATAAAAAAAAGTTTAAAAAAAAGAAGCATTTTTTTAAGTTTCAAAACCCGGATACCCCTATCTAAAAGTGTTTAATATTTACATAGTAGGTTCTCCCATAGCATTGATAACAGCTAGTAGACGTTTACCATGTTTTTGATTTGATTCCATCAGAGGTAATTTAATCCCATTCGGCTTGCAACGCTCTTTTTAAGGATCCTTTCGAAGAAATGTGTTTTCTTATTCTTTTTTCAAGAATGTCCCTTATATTTTGTATAGGATTCAGATCTGGTGACTGTGGAGGAGTTTTAAGCAGCTTGCAGTGGTATATCAGCTATTCTTGCAACGAATAGTGTTTTGGGTCGTTATCTTGTTGAAACAAAAATGTCTTCGGATCTAAATTTTCGATTAAAATGTCCTTGTACATGATCTTATTCATTGTATCTTGAATAAATACCATTTTTCAACTCTACCCGCAGCAACACACCCCCAAACCATTACATTGCTGCCACCATGCTTCATAGTTGCAATCAAGCTTTTTTTTTTCCATATTTTGGAAGGTCCATCAGTCCAAAAATGTTATATTGGATTCGTCACTAAAAATGTAGAAATGTTTGGGTCTCGACGAGCAACTTTACCATGTAAGCCACCGGCATTATGCAGGTAGTGTCTGATGGTTTGGGCGCAACCTTTTTTGTGTCGCTCCCTCTACATTCTTTCGAATAATAGTAGACCTTATTCTCGTGTTTTGAAGAGCTGTGGACACAACTTTTTCTTCCTCACGTGGTGTAAGAATTTTAGGCCTTACCTTTTTCCGTCATTTGCGGTTAATTCTCCTATGTCTATGTATTTTTTGATCACACTACGTATGGTGGAAGGTGATTTTCCAATAATTCTGCCGATTTCCAGATAGCTACGGTTTCCTAAAGATTATTTTAGTATGGATTTTCGTAAATCTAGTGACAAATCTTGACTTTCACCACCTTCAATTTGTACAATTGTCTCCAGAAACTAAAGAAATACAAGTAAAACCAAACGAAAAATACCCGCTGCATTCAGAAATATAAGCAAGAAAAGAGTAATGTAGGAATAATTTTTGTGCCGCATTTTGGTCAGTTTGTCGCTTTTATATTTTTAAGGTTAATAAACAAAAATAATATATTTTTTTGTGCAACGTATTTAGGTATCATCTATTCGATACGTACAACAAAAGAAAGCAAAACTCGAAGCATAATGCCTCTGTTTTAGAAGTGTTTATCAAAACAAAACTTTACCTTTTTTTTTATAACGGTTTCACCAAAATAATGAAAAATCGCGCCTTTTCGAACTCTTATAGATTCTGTCAATGCTAATCAATCAAAAAACACATCTTAATATGGCTATATTGAAAACGATTTAAGACCAGTCGTACTGTTTTGGCCGCGGTAGCTGTTCCTGGAAAAATACCCACATAAATAACGGTTATTAAAATAAAGTATCGTATATAGTTAAAGTAAGAAGTATTCTCAAATATAAATAGTAATATTCGGATGCAATGTAGCAAAAATTCGACTTAATTTTTTTGTATACCCTTGCAGGGTATTATAATTTCAGTCAGAAGTTCGCAACGCAGTGAAGGAGACATTTCCGACCCTATAAAGTATATATATTCTATTCTTGATCAGCATCAACAGCCGAATCGATCTAGCCATGTCTGGCTGTCCGTCCGTCCGTCCGTTTCTACGCAAACTAGTCCCTCAGTTTTAAAGCTATCTGAATGAAACTTTGCATATAGTCTTCTGAATACTCTCACTGCTACATACATATATATGTCGGAACGGGCCGGATCGGACTACTATATCATATAGCTGTCATACAAATGTTCGAAAAATTGTTAGAAAAATATAACTTGGCTGTTTTTCAACATATTTTTATTTTTGAGATAAGTTAATTTTTTATTATTTCAGAATTTCAGTTTTAATTTTATGATAATCGGGCGATTATAATATAGCTGCCATAGGAGCGATCGGGAATTTAATTGAAAAAATTACATCTTCGTTGTTTTTCAACGTATTTTCATATAGTCTGAGATATTTTTCCATTTTTTTAAAAGAAATTTGGTATAATTTTATAAGTATAGGTTAATTGAAATGAATCTTGGGTTTGTGTGTTTTCCAGCATTCAAATTTAAAACGTATTTTATCAGATATTTAAATCTAAAATATATTTCTTTTATTTTTATTTTTATTTTTTTTTTTTTTGGGGAAAAAAAAAAATACGAAAGATTGTATGGTGAGCATAAATATACAACTTTTTATATTTCCTTCCTATTATTTATTTAAAAAAAATTGCAACTGCAAAAAACAAAAAAAAAATTAAGAAGCATTTTAAATGTTAACTTGTTAACTGTTAACTTTTTAAATTTGTTTCGTTTTAATTCTTTAAAATGCCCTATATTAATTACACAAAAATGTTTTGAAAAGTGCCCCGTTTTACACCGAATTAACCATACCCTCCACCTTTTCAATTCCTATTAATAGATATATAGTTTTGATATCGGATACTTTTTTGACAGTTCAGATATACACCACAAATGAACGATTTTTTTATTTCAAAAGAACTATAAATATATTTAAAACTATACAATTTATAATTTATATGGTATTTAATTTATTAGGCTAAATTTAGCAGTTTTATTTTTTAAAAAGTGCCCGTTTAGCTCCGAATTAACATTACAATTATTTTTTCTTTTAGATCTATGTCTCCAAGAAGTGGGGATTCACAAAGTATGACCGAGAGCGCTATGAGGAACTCCGAGATGATAACCGCCTTGAACAAGATGGTTGCAATGTCAAGTACCGCCCAGAGCATGGCCCGATGGCTGCTTGGGAAAAAAGTCAGCGAGATGTTTATGCTTAAAAATACTTTAAAAAAAACGAACAAGTATGTCATTTGAAAGCAAATACACAAATATAACCAGCTGAGCAAGTATAATATAGTGGTTTCATTTTTCCTGGTACCCAAAAAAAATTAAATTAAGGGGGGACATCTGAGTAACTGGACATACAAAAAAGCCGATTTTTAAGAATTTTTTTTGGCCAAATGAAAAAGCAAATCCAAAAATTTTAAAGTAGGTTTTATAATGTTATATGTGAAGTACAAAATACATTTTTTTTTAATAAATCTAAAACAAAATGGCGGCTGTGCAGCATTTCTTCGTAGGCCCTATTTTCTTTGAAAGGGGTCCATGGCCAGAAACCTAACGTCCTTAATTTTTGATCTAGAACAAAAAATCAAATTTTGTTAGTTTCTGTATCTCAACCG
>VNKB01013543.1:0-21559 GCA_008042735.1 Drosophila leontia | reverse complement strand
ATAATTTAAAGTATAATTTCCACAATTTTCTATATTTTCTAAAAATACATTCCCTTTTCAAATATTGCAAAATTTTAATAGTTTTATCACCCGAGTTTCAGCTTCTCCACTGTTCTTTTGCAATATGCAAATGGGATGCGGCTTGTCCTGGCAAATTTCATTATTATTTCACACCCAGCAAGGAGGATCTGAACCCACAGAGAGTCCCCGAATCCTGGAGTCCCATTTGCCACCCAGCAAACGCATTTTGGTATGTAAATATTTTTGGCGCGTGCTTCAGGACTCAGGAAAACTATGTGAAGGGAGGGGTATTATGGGGGAAAACTGATGCCAATATTTGCATTTTTTTCTTGTTGTTTAATTAAAACATTTCCACAATATTTTATATAGGCTGCAGTTGGACAAGCAATCTTTTTCAATGCCTTTTTCGAAAAAAATGCAATGCAAATTTCGTGAGTTTTTTGTAGGTAAAAGACAGGCAGCAAATCTCATTGCTATTAAATATTTAGGCCAGGCTTAAAGTTAAATATTATTTTTATAAATTTTAAAAGATTAATGTTGAGCTGGTGTTCTAGATTTTAAAATTATTTGCTGTAGTTTGCACTGTAATTACCTATTTTTATTGAACTGCAAGAACCTTCAACTAACATTTATGTTAAATTAATAAGAAAAACTATATTAAACTTACTTATATTGGCTTTCTGTACAATTTTAAAATTTAAATACATTTCTCTGATTCTAAAAAAAAATTAAGATAACCAACTAATGACAAACCCTTCACTTCCTCCGTTCTCTTCATCACAATTAACTTTAATCTAATTAAAAATCATCCCGTAACAAATTGAAAGATAAACTAAATTTACATAGCATAATCTCAACCATAAAAATAAAAACAAAATACCCAAAACAAAAAATAGTAAATAAAACCAGTGATATTCCCACACACACACATGGTGGAAGGGTGCCATTAAAAGCTGCCGTACCGAAAATAAAAACCCGAAACTGACCAAACAAAACTTTGGCCATAAAGTCCATTAGTGGCCGTTTTGCATACGCAATGGGCTCAAAAGTGGGCGTGGGCAGGGGCGTAAGCTGTGGGGCATGGGCGTGGGCGTGACCGGAGGCTAGAGGAAGCTAAAAATTGCGGTCAATGCGACAAGTTGCCAGAGGGTCCCGGGACCCAGAGTCGTGGCTGTAAAACTCATTTGGTGGCTGATAATTGTGTGCGTCGTCGGTTTTTGGGAGACTGTCAAAAAATCAACCAAGTAAACACAGTGGGTAGAGGGGGGTTATGGGTGGGAGGATGGATGGATGGATGGATTTGGCCACCGCAGGCGAAAAGTTGTAAATCCCACGACATGCAACTTGGTATTTTGGCCAAACTGCAACTGGCCAAAAACAGTCTGCCATAAACTGTTTCCTAGAACTTTTGTTTTTGGGTGAAGAGGATAAAAGTCTGTGCGTAATATATAGTTTGCAGATTTTGTATAAAAGTTTAAAAATATTTATAAATTTTTAGGGGACTTTTAAATATTTAAATAAAACAGTTGAGCCCAAGCTAATTTCTAGAAGGCCAAGAAAAATAATTTCTTATTGTTTTTAAGAGTTTAGAATTTTTTTCGCCAATATTTTTCCGTTTTTTTGTAATGATTCCTCATAAATTCTTTAAATAATTTTTTTTAAATATTAGTTTTAATATAAATAAATAAAAACCAAAGTAAAAATAAAAACCCCTTAAACTCCCATTGCTATTCCCTCCAAAACTCAACAGAAAAACCCCCAAAAATAAATGACTTTGACTCACCTGATTCGTGTTCTCTGTTGGGCGGCAACGTTGTCACCTCCTCGACGGGAGCCGTCGTCGTCGTCGTCTCCTTTGATCCATTGACCGCCGGCAACTCATCACCCGCAACATCATCATCTTCTTCATCATCATTATCACCATCCTTGTCATCGTCGTCGTCCGTCTGCTGATGGCTGATGATGGGCATGCCATTGACGACCTCAATGACACTTTGCACCGAGTCCACCGATGATGTGGCAGATACCAGAATTGGTGTCGTTATGGGCGTGGTGGTCACCGACGATGATGACGACCCGCTGAGCAGGTGCGAGTCCTTTTGCAGGTCCTCCTGCTGCTGCCCCTTGCCCTCATCATTCGGCAGCTGGTGACTCTCGAATTGCAGGTCATCTGGCGGCATTTCCACCACAGGACTTGTTGCCGCGACTTTTTCAGCCACATTTGGCAAATCCTCGCTGGCCAGGTTGATAATTGGCTGCTCCACGCCAACAATTATGCGCTCTAGTGGTTTCGGCGGCTGTGAGCTCTCCAGGCTGCTGCGTCTCTGACTGGGCGTGGGCTTAGCTCCTGGGGAGACTGAACCAGAGCTGGAGCCTGAACTGGAGCTGAGCTTAGCCTGAGCGGAAACCGACACATCGCTCCTCTTGCTGGGCACTGGCGGTGGTGCCGTCTTGGGTTTGGTTGGCATTTTGGGTTTGTTTGTGGGCACCGGTGGCTTGGGCTTGGGCTTGGGCACTGGCTTGATTTTCTCCGGCGGTTGGATAATGTGTTTGTGCAAGACATAGCCCAGGTCTTCCTCCAGAGGCGGTGAGATGATCTCTATTTGTGTGGGAGTTTCCTTCTTTGAGGAAACTGTGACTACTTCTTTGGATACCTTGACTTTTTCGGTGGACACTTTGTGACTTGTTGTTGTCCCGGTTACTTGGATTGAGCCTTCCTTGATCACTTTACTTTCTTTATGAACCAACTTGGCCTCCTGGTGGGAAACTATCTTGACACCATTTTGCAAAGCTTCGTTAGAGATAGTCTCCTCTTTGACTTGCTCTTGGGACACCTTCTTTTCGACTTTGATCTCTTCTGGGACTTGAATCTCTTCTTTTACTTCCTGCTGAGCTGGAGGCACCTTCTCTTCCTGGACTTGCTGAGGGACAGCCTTAAGTTCTTCAAAGATTTCCACAGTTTCCTGTGTAGAAGAATCCTTGTGTTCTTTCTGGGGCTTATCCTTTTCCGCCTGCTCAAAGGCACTCAAATCGAAGCCCTGATCATCGTCATTTAGCTCGGCTCTGTAGAGCTTCTCCGCCTCCTTCTTCACCTTCTGGTAACTCTCGATTAGCTTCTGGGCCTCCTGCTCAAGACGTCGCTCCTCATCCGTTTTCTTGAGCAGCTTGGCTCCCTTCTTGCCAGCCACATCCTTGCTCTGCTCTAGCTTCCTGGTGACCTGCTTCTCGCCATCGTTGGTCACCGTCAGTGTCTCGCTAAGCTCCCGCTCGAAGGTGGGCTGCTCATCCACATCCAATTCCTGGGGAGTACCATTCCCATTGAGGATCTGTTGTGCCTCCAGGTAAGACTCCTTTTCACTGCTCTCGCACTCCGTGTAGGTGGACAGACCCTGGCTCTGGCTCAGCTGCTTGCCACGCTCGGATAGGGTCAGGGTACCGCGCTCGATACTCTGGTTATCCTGCGGACACTCCAGCCGCTCCCTCAGACTCGACTCCTGGCTGATCGTGGCGGTCAACGGCTGCTCCTGCATCTCCTGCTCGTCGCCAAGGTCGAGCAGGTTGTCGTTGCTGCTGATCTTCTTGAACCGGGCACTGCTCGACTTTGAGTTGGCACTGGTCACCAGCTGCTCCTCTCCGGTAATCGAATCCTTTGTCCTCAGTTCGCTGAGTGTTTGCTGTTCGCTGAGAACACGTCGTTCCTCGTGAACGGTGGTCGTGATGGGTGGTGGTGATTCCCCAGACTTGTCCTCCCTTTCCTCGTACGGCTGCAGCTTAAAGGCTATGTCGGGCAGGTGGGTAGAGGAACTGCTGCTAATTGAGCTGCTGGAAGAGCTAGTCTTGGTGGTGGTCACACGTTTGGTGGTGGTAGTGGTGCTGGTCGAAGTTCGTTGGCTCTTCACCGTAGAGCTGCTGCTGTGATTCTCCTCCACTTTAGTTTCCCTTGCGTCATTCTCTGCAATCTTATCGTCGGTCAGCTGGGTCACTTGGCCAGCATTAACCTCCATTTTGGGCAACTTCTTTGACTGCTGCTCCTCTGCTTTGACAAGACTTCTGGATAAAATAGAAAAAAGAAACAAAGGTAAGCTTGGTTAATTACAATTACGACTTTTCTTATCAGTTGAAGAGATATGCTAATTGATTTGCTGCCTTCACACCTGGAGACAGGTTCGATCAGTTACCGAACCTTCACCGAACGTTACCAAAATCACACTGATGATGGCTCTAATTTTCCTTTTTTGCCATAACCCTTATCGGTTTGGTTAGTTATCGCTGTGTTAGTAAACACACCGGCATTTTGTCTTATCAGAGTTTTTTTTTTGTTTTTTATTTGCTTCGTTTTCGTTGTCGATTTTATTTTGTTAGGAGAGGTTACCCCTCTTTTTCCTAACCCACTTTGCCCGTCAATTGTTTTTGGCTTTCGTTTTGTGCTTTACGTTTTTGCAAAGTATTTTTTTTTATTGTATGAAAAAGTTTTCTATAGGAACTCTTATGGAGTATATCGATAAATAAAGCTATAGGAGAGGTTTATCGAATGGTAAATACCCTCTAAGATATGTAATTTCATTAGGGGATTATTTTTAACTGAAGTTATATACATATTTTATTTGTTTTAACTTCTACTAAAATCTCTTGCTTTCCAAAAAATGAATTGGGAATGCTTGGAAAAATCGATTCTCAATACATCGATTTTTTCGATATTTTAGAAAATACCATCGATTAAAACGAAAACGCAATTGTTTACTTTTAAACTCAATTTCTATGAATTAAATAAAGAAGACTATAGATTAAAAAACTTAAAAAAAATAACAATAAAATATTTTCATAATATAAAAACAAAAAATTCCATTAACCACTATCTTATTTACAGTTCAAAAATAGAAAAAATCGAATTAATCGATTTTTAGATCAATTTTTCCCAGCTCTGCCCTAAGGTAATACCTGTTACACAAACAATTACACACAGAATTCTTTAACCTTGAAAAAATACCACAAACCTCCAATAGTAACCCTCTAATAGTTATTCTATTCTTATATATGTAAACTTTCTAATCTTATCCCATATCATAAGTGACATCAGCCCCAATCAAACACCCATTACTCACCCATTGGTCAGGGATTGTGGTTCCAAAGAGGAGAATTCCTCCTCAACTTCACCAATGGTGGGCAGCATATTAGAGTGCCAAAACATGTTGAAGTATGCCTCAGATGGTCCTGGTCCATTGATCAGCTCCGGTGGTCCCAGCTTCTCACCATCCTCGCAAACATACTCCCTGTTGGCCGCATCCAGCTCATCCTCCTCATCCTCATCCTCGCCGCTGCTAGAGCTGGAGTAGCAAGTGGTGTTCTGGTTATCATCCGCAATCTTCATGCACTTGCCCACGACCAGTGGAGGAGGAGATTCCCTTGAGAGATCTGCAGCCTCGGCAGCGGCGGCGGCCAGTAAAGCCGTGATACTATTGTGGGTCTTGAGTGAATCAGTGTCCTTGTCCTTATCCTGGTGGTTGGTATTGTGCACCAGGTCAAACAGACTGGGCAGCTTATCCTCCTCCTGGGCCTTGTTCTCGTACGTCTGGATCTTAAAGCGTATCTCGCGATTACTTGTGGGTGAGGGAGTACCCACTGGCGTGGACCTCGGCGTGGGAGGACTCTGCCGGAAGGTCTGCATGCTCAGCTTGGGCTGCTGCTGTGGCGGAGTGGTGGGCAGGGACTGCAACTTGGGTATCTGAGTCTTTTGCAGCGACTGAACTCGCTCTGGTGGCTTGGGTTTTGGTCCTTTCGGAGACCTTCCACTGCTGTTCCCGCTGCTGTTACTGCCATTCGAACTGATGCTCTCCAGGGAATTGGAACTTTTGCCATTTCCATTGAGCAGGACGGGTATAAAGGTGCGCTCTGGAGCCTCGGCAGAGTTGGCTCTTTGCAGGGGTGGCCTGGGACTCGCCTCCTTGGACTTGCTTCGGTATAGATTGAGTTTAAGATCCGTTTCGGACTTTTGCTTCTGCAGTAGCCTAGGGATGCTCGAGGTTCCATTTAACGGCGGCGAAACTGGCTTGGACACCACCTTTTGTGTGGGAGTTGTGACTATGGGTATGCGCGACTTGACCGCCGGTGAAGGAGAATCCTTTTTCGTCGGCTGGATATGCAATTTGATCTCACCCTCTGTCTTGGCCCTCGAGAAGTTGGCCTTGGGTATTTTGGTGGCACTGGTGGGGGGCTCCTTTACTACCTCATTTGTGGGTGTCCTTGGAGAATCCAACTTCTCATTTGTAGGAGTCTTAGGTTCCTCAGCTGCTGGAGGAGGCACTCTTGGTGGTGCCACCTCAATGGGCAACTTACTGGGCGTAGGAATCTTTCGGGGCGTTGGTATAATAGATCGCTTCTTGGGCTCCACGGTGGCCACCAATTGGACTCTGGGCTTTGGCGTGGGCGTAGTCTCTGGACTCTTTAAGACCACATTCTCGTAGACATTCACCTTTTCCGTCTTGAACTCAACGTTTTCGTAGTTATTGCCGGGTATGAGCAGCTTGGGGTGTCCCATTGGCTGTTCCAAGGGCAGAAACTCTTGCTCCAAGAGGGTAAAGGGCTGCAGCACCTTGGCCAGCTCATGGCCATTCAGACTGCTGTCCGAGGAGTAGTTGGAGCCCATGGAGAACTTGTCAATGACTGTGGATATGGTGCTGGCAGTGTCATCTGACTCGGAGCCGGCCTTGATGGACTCGGTGAGAAGATTGATGTAGTACTCCGCATCTGGCGGCGGTGTCAAAGGCTTTTCCACGGCCTGCAGCTGTCCAGGATTCTCCTTGGAGTTCTGTCGCCTCACTAGTTTCCTCGGTGGCACTGGCGGCGGCGGCGGTGGCTGGGCATTGAGTGTGATTGACAGCTGCTCCAGCTGCTGCTGGGACTCCTCCTCGCTGGGCGGCTTCTGGCCGTGTCCGTTGCGCACCACCAGCTGGATGGCCACATTGTCCTTGAGCCCACGCACACAGTCAATGCGAGTCATCTCCCTGACATCATGGCCATCAATCCGCACGATTTCGTCGCCCTCGCGAAGATTGCCCCAGCTGGTGGCCACTTTGGAGGCGGGACTGTCGGCGGCGCAGGACTGTATGTACAGCTTCTGGACGAGCTCTGTGCTCCGCGTGCCGCCCTGGAACTTTAAACCGAAGCCCAGACGCTCACCTGGCAGGCGGAACACTGTGACATCCTCCACCTGATCGTCCTTTATTTGGATGCAGGAAGTGTCGCCCGCCTCCGCCTCCTCCTGGCGACGCTGCTGCAGCAACTCCATCTCGTTGATGGTCAGCACTGTGATGAAGGAGGAGTCCTCCGCCACGGATGATTGCCGTTTGACTAGCTTTTTCAGGCGATCCTTTGTGGACGATGTGGGGTCATCGACCTCTACAACTGTTATGTAGTCGTTATCGTTGTCGTTATCGGCCACGGTGGCAGTCTTTGCTGTGCCGTTGGCCTGTGTTGCAGAGGCCATTTTTTACGATTTAAGTGAGAATCTGCAAGGGAAAATAAATTAAATATTAACAAAAAATCAATGAAAGTAAAGTAAAACATTCAAATAAATGATTAACAAATATTTAAGTAAAAGTAAAATATTGTAAAAACTACAAACTAACGGTTCGTGATCTTGCTGCGGTGTGTGTCTTTATTTGAAAATCGTTGTTGAAATGTTGGTGTCAGCAAGGTTTCGAACCAAAACTGTCGATCAGTCGCATGTAAGATACATGTAAAATTTTGCGTTTACGTAAGGAAACAATAGAGGGCGCAAGAGTTTTATGTAAAATATAAGACAAGAAACTTATTTTTTATATATAAAAAAATATATAAATAAATTACGTTAAATTTAAATAAAAACTTAAAATTTTGGATAAATTCCAAAATTGATTTTTTAATTTTAATTTTAATATTCAGATATTTAAAGCGAAATTTTTCATATAAAAAACTAATCAGAATCTTGGCACAATTACTTTTATTTTAGTACCTAATTAATTTTTGCCACCTCTAGAATTTTATATATTAAGTTTTACCAATTATAAGTAAATAGCAAAGTGAAAACTGTTTTTAAGCAACATTAAACCTTTGATATATATACCTTTTTATTTATGGCTCAATTTTCACCTCTCGTCACTACAATATTCATCAACATATAAACACTTTAAGTTCTCGTTTAATTTATACTTTTAAGCTAGCTCAAAAAAAAACTTTAAGCCAAAATTTAAGCCGCAATCACAACTCGTAGCCATAATTCTTCCAGCTTCCTGCTTTTTGCACTCTCTCCTTTGCTCCCTCATCTAACTAATGGATGGCAGAATCGTGCTTTTCTTTTTTGATTTTCTTTTTCTTTCGGCTCTTTTTTCCTTAGCTGCCATGTTCCACTGTCAACATAGTTGCAGAAAAATTTTTATTTATGCACTTTGTAGCGCCAAAATTCTCCGGCGGCACCTGTCAGTCAACACTTGGGATAGCACAAACAGTTAGAGAGAGCCCATGGGGCCAGGCAGGACAGGGGAAGGCAAACAAAGCAACAGAATCCGGGACAGGGGAGAAGGAGCAGCGTGTTCTGGATGGACAGTGGCGGCTGACTGGCAGCCGCTGGACAGGCGCACAGAAAACCAAAAAAAAAAACAAAGGGGAAAATCGAGAGGAAAATTTGGGAAACAGAAACTCCTTAAGAAATATTTAAAATATTATTTGAAAATCGTTTTAAAATATTTTCTTTGGTGTTAATTAAAATATATAATATCCAATTTAATCTAAATTAATTCCCTAACTAAATTCTTAAACACATTACCCAATATTTCTCAGTGTCGGGGCAAACAAAATGACCAAATGGGGCCCTGAGAAAGGCCGAGATGGGCGCTGGCAAAGATCGGGTACAGAGGAACTGGAGTCGGATGCCATGAAATGGGATGCAATGGGAGATGGTGGATGGGGGTATGGCAGACGAATGCCAGTCAAAGTCGCTGCTGACTGACACAGTTTGCCATTTTCGAGGAGGAAGCTGTTTGACCAGCGAGTGAGATGGGCCAACGCAAAACACTTCCCACCCGGGAAAAGGGAGCCCAAGCCGGGCAATTGGTAAGTGCTCGCTGTCTAATTGAAGTCAAGTGCGTTACTTTGAGCTACTTTCATCCAACGGATACCAAATCCAATTCACCAAGCCCTCGCGCGAAACCAACTTTGACATTATGCAGCACAAATTGTGTGCAATTTAGAGGGGCAACAAAAAAAAAAAGAAAAAAACTGGGCCTGCCAGCCAGCCCAAACTGTCTGCCACATTGTCTAAAGGTAACAATTTATATAATGAAACTGATTTCAGATTTGTGATGTTCCAGGCCCAGGCCAGGGACCCAACTCGACTCGTTTCCCAATCGCAATCCCGGTCCAGTTCTTGTTCCTGCTCCCGTCATTGGTAATTACCGGGCGCACACACACACGATTGGCCAAAACAACAGTTATGGCCACATAAAAAAATTAAAAAAAAAAAAAATAAAGTAAGAAAAAAAGAGAAGAATAAAATACGCGATAAGGACAGTCGCAGAGAAAAGTCTGAAAAATAATACAAGCTACATAAATACTTAAGTGAAAAGTCTTCTATTTTTGCTGTAAAATTTAAAGTTCCCTGGAGGATTTTATTATATTATTAATAATATTATATTTTAAAAATTTGCTAAAAATATTTTTAATTAAAAATATTTCTAGGATGCTATAAAAAGTATTTGGGTTATGAAAACCCCTAAAAGGCTGTCTAAAAGTATGCAATGAAATTCTGAAAGTATCTAAAATTAGTCTTAAAATATTTTTAATATCTCAAACATATACCTACTTTTCATAAAATACTTTCTCTGCTTCAATCCCACTTAATTAAATATCAATTAAAATAATTTTCACAAATTTTCTGCTCACACCTTTTAAATAACAAGAAATACCATTCATTGCATACTTTCCGACACCATTTCAGTTGATTTCGAATCGTTTTCAATTTACCATAAATATTTCCTAGCATTCTTTTCCACAACTTTTCAATTATAAGCAAATCCTGGAAATGTCCTGAAGCAGAAAATACCCAACATTCCAAACGAAAAAGGGTATTCAATGCCCCAATAACAGCAACAACAACAACGACAACAACAACGGTAGCGGTAAAAAATACAGTAAATTGAAACAAGTTTAAGAACTGAACCGACCAGTGTCGTGGTTATTGGTCACCTGTCCGCCAAGGCAGCGCATACTTTTCGATTACTCTCCCCCAAAAAATGTATGTATGAAGAAGGGGCAGGAGTCGGGCCATCGTGATTCGGCAACTTTCTTGCAGCTCTTTTGGAGGCAACTCCGCAACTGGTGGAAACTGAAAAACCCGTCGCTAAATCATCTGTTCGAAGCGAAGACCAGGCACAGGCACAGGCCCAGGCCCAATAGTCCAACAAAAACCCACCTGACGGCCTCACTTTGTGTGGGAGTCGGAGTCGAAGCTGGAGTCTGTGTGCTGCAAGATTTTTTGCGGTGGCTTTGAAAATTGTTTGGAATTTTTGTTGTCTACCCGCAACACGTTGATTCCTTCTTTTTGTTTGATAAAAAGAAAGTTGACATAAATTGTTGCGTACTTCTTTTTTTTTTTGCACATTTGAGGTAGCTAAAAAATAACACTAAAAAAGAGTTTGCGGTTGTCGTGCACACAGGAAGGAAATAACTGAGGCTGAATCGAGTTTTTGGCAAGCTTGGTGTGGGATCTTTTTTTTCGAGGGGTTTCTTTTCGTTTCGTTTCATTTCTTTTGGCGTTGCATTTTGAAAGTTCATGGAACAAGTTAATCGCCTCCGTCTCTGACTTGATTTTATGGTTAGTTCGGATGCGGTTAGTTTAGAGTGACAAGGGAGTGATAAGTGGGTTGGCAGTTGATTGAGGTTGATTTTTTTTTGTCTCCCTTTGGTGTTATATAATAATGAAGGTGTTTCGGGTTTTGTTTGGTAACTAATTGAACTAGTTTCCATTTTTTTTCTAAGCTTAATGTCTTGAAAACATGGGAAAAGGTAAATAATTAAAGAAATTACATCAAAATGGCAAGTAATATATGTTTTTCTTAATTACTGTGTCAGTATTTGACGTAAAATTCGATTTAAAATATTTATATAATTTTATATTTATCAATAAAAGAATATTTTCTTTTATTTATTTAATATAATATAATCGTAAAGGGAAATAACCAATTACTTTCGCTTATACCGATATATAAAACTATAATAATACCCATATAATATATAAAACATACAATATATCTATATATATAGGCATACAATATATAATTGATATATTAAATTATACTTTTCCACTGGATATTCGCATTTCTTAATTATATAAATTAATTATATAAATTATATCAAATTACTTTCGATAAATAAATCGATATAACACATAACGTTGCAAAATGTGTGAAAAATCTATAGAAATTATACACTCCGAAAATTAGACTAAAAATATAATAAATATTTTGTACATATAACGAAATGCAATACTTATCTATTTTTAAAAAATCTAGGTATATTAGTATTTTTAAAATAATATTAAAAGCTATATTTTTATTGATATATATTATTAAAATTTCTTTTAAATATCCCTTGATAGGTATATATACTTTATAATTTCAAGAATTTATATATTAATTAATACATATTGAAGAGAAATTTCAATAACCGTAGCATCTAGGTTTGAAAACCTCTTTTTCTGGTCATAAAAGAAAACCCCGGCTTAATGCCATCTTTAATTCAATTTCCTGCTTAAAGCCTAGCCATGAATGATCCCATTAAGAGTCCAATTTAAAATCTCTTATCTTAGCGCCCCACGAAGAGCAATTGTTTAATACTTTTTTACAACTTTCCCTGGCGTGTTTCCATATTAGGCTTAATAACCTTTAACTTGAAGGCACTTCCCATTTCCCCCTCAATTCGATTTCATTAGCAAATTCACTCGCTGGCTGTGTGTGTGAGTGTTTGAAAAATATGCTTTAAATGCGTTTAATTAAAAACATTTATGCAAATTGCCGGAGCGCTGGCTAATTATAATAGCAATAGCAACAAAAACAAAAAGCAAGTGCGCCGCCATTGAACAATGCAACCCCCCAACTTCCCCCAACTCTTAGCAAAGTTTCACACCATTTGCTATGCGACTGACCGCAGTTTTTCCCGCCTCTTCAGGGGGGGCTTTCCCCCCATTTTCCAACATAGACCCCCCCCCCTGCAACCGTTGACTGCTCTTTCTTGCTCATTATCTTTGCTGGGGCAAATTATGGGAAACTAGCGCAACAGTGTTTTTCTTCTCTTTTTTTTTAATGTAGCTCCCCTATAGGAAAAAAGTCAATGCTTATGCTAATTTTCTTTTGCTGCGGAACTTCCTTTGTCCCCTCTTACATCCCCACCTCCCTCTCTCCCTGGCTTGGAATGCATTTTAATTGCACTTTTTCCGCTTCTGCTCCGCAAGTAACTAATAACTGGCAATTTATTAAAATGTTTTGCGGTTTGGCAGCAAAGTGCCGCATTGATGATGCTCGTCGGGTTCCTTTGTTAGCACTTCGTGTTGGCCACATTTTAGGACATTTGTTATTACTCCTTGCCATAATATATAAACTAAAAAAAGCTAAGGAAACTCCAAGGAAATTAAGCCCAGAAATGGATTTTTGCTTTGCCCTCAGCGAGGCGTGAAAATTTCTCTACCCAAACTCGCTGAAGATTTATGTGAGAATTATGTTAAATTAGCCAGCGAAGCGTAGTAAAACCCTCTTCGTCTCAAGGTAGTCTAAAAATCTGATAAAATTATCAAAAAACACAAAAGAAAAAAAAAGAATTCAAGAAATTTGAAGGTAAACTAGTTTCTGGCAAGTTAATTTTATCGCGAAACTAATTTTAATAGTTGCTTCAAGCGTAATAAGTTTTATCTGTTTATCTTGGCTAATTTTAGCTGATATTTAGGCCAAGGATGATGGGAGAAAAATTATAATTAAGTAATATTTTTAAATGTAATCAATAGGATAATTAATAAATAAAAGAAAAGTATTAGGTTTGAAAATAAATATATTATTCTTTGATTTTATGCTAATAAATTTACTTAAATATATTAACCTTGAATGTTGTTCAAATTTTAAAGAAAAAACAACAAAAATATTCATGGAAAGGGTTTTCAAGTTTTCAAAATAAAAACAAACCAAACAAGCTTGCTTTTAGTGCACATATTTAGTTTCAAAAGAAAATTATGTAAGAATCTTAAAATTATTTATATTTTGTATATTATATGTAGTAATTAAACTATAAAAAATTATTTCAAAATATATTAAATGAAAACATTATACTTTTACTGTTTCTTAAAAGTAAAATCAAAAAGCTTACAGAAAAAATTACTTAAACTCCTAGAGCATTTTTAGTTGTACATTTCTATATATGAAACTACCTTGTTCCCTGAACTCGCCTCATTTTTGTCGCAGATTTCCCTCCCCTCTGGTGTCGTGCTGCCTTCTCGATAACCCCAGCAATGCCGGGCATCAATTATAGTCTAGTTAAAAATAAAATCAAATGCCAGGGCAGCCTGGCAGCATTGACAACATTGTCGATTCGGTGGCTCCATATCCCCTATCCCCATTATCCCCTCCTACTTGATCCCCTTGATGTCCGTCCCTGTCCTAGGTATAGACCCGGCCCGGCCTCCCCTTTAAGGCCCCGCCCCCGTGGCGGCGGCAATTATGCGGCATTTTCTTTGGCCCCTAGCCACAAACGAGTTTCTTTCCTCCGCCGAGATATCTTTGTTTTCGCCGTATTTCTGCGACATGCAGCAGCGGCAACTACAACAAAATACCAGAAATAACTTGAAAATCCATTAAACAACTGTCGGCCGGCGAGACCAGGTCCGAAAAGGGATAAAGATAAAACTTTTGTCAACTCTGAAGGAATCCAAAAGAAAGAGCCTGTGGCACAAATGTGATAACAATGTGTCAGGCAATGTCCTTGGCTTTAGTTTTCAATATTTAACTTCGATTTATATTGATTTTTTTGCGGTTTAAAAAGTGAAAGGGTTTCCATAACCTGTTTCCACAAAATATTTGTAAAATGTATACCTTTTTTTTGTATTTCTTTAGCATTAAGAAAGTAAAACCAGATGTCGATTGAGAGGGAGTTGCGTGGGTCAGAAAATAAAGTAATACAACTCCGCGATTGAACAAGAGAACTGGATTTTTTATAAGATTGCGTGGGCAGCTGCTGGTAATAATAATAAAAAAAAACAAAATGTTGATCTAATTTTTTGTAATAAAAATATATCAGGCAATTATATTTATGGTTTATAAAGACAATTAAATAAAAATGACAACCTAATAAACCATTTAAATAATTTTATTTCGCAATTTTATTAAATAAATAAGCACTTTTTTTATGGCTAAATTAATTAATGCAATAGCAGGAGTCCCTAGTGTTCACTGCTATCCATTCCAAGTAACGAGAGACGCGAGTATAGACGCCAGGAGCATCGGGCTTGGCACAGCCATAGCCAAAGGACACCACACCAGCCAGTCTGAAAATTCGATCTCTGACTATCAAGGGACCACCGCTGTCACCCTAGAAAAATTTAATTAAAGGAAAAAGAAATAAAGGATAAAATCTATATCTAAAAAGGAAATTCCCCTCTTTCTAAAACACCCACCTGACAGGCATCCTTGCCGCCCGTCTGGACATAGCCAGCACACATCATAGTGTCCACAATCATCGACTTGTACGACGTGGCCCGACACTGGGCATTCGTGATGATGGGCACCACCACCTCCTGCAGGACACTCGAAGTGGAGCCGCCCTCCTGGCTCAAGCCCCAACCAGCAACAATGGCCTTCTGGAAGTCAAAGTTCTGCAGCCAGTTGGTGGGCAGGCAGGCGGGACGGATTGGATCCACCAAGGGTATGGGCTGATCGAGTCGCAGCAGGGCGATATCATGGATCAGGCTCACCGGATCATAGCCCACATGAGCATGGGCGAAGGCCACCGATCGGGTTATACCCAAATGAGTGGAGCTCCTGTCCAGCTGCAGCAGGCGCACAGACACGCCCCTCATGTCCATGCCGTGGACACAGTGGGCGGCGGTCAGGACATAGCGATCGTTGATTAGGGTTCCGCCGCAGAACAGGAAGGTACCGCGTATGATCTGGGCAATCCACGGATATTTATTCGTCCGCACTTGAGAGCCGCCCACGATGCGATTCACATTGGGCACGCCGCAGGCTGTAAGAAGAGGATTTGCGATTCGACAGGGTTCTTTGGAGATCTGGGTGGTCTTTAGCATGGAAAAGTGTCTCAGTCGAGGGGGAATGAAATCGAGGGGAAACGCAGGGTACTTTGTAGATTTATCGAATGAGAAACTGATTAAAAGTGTATTATTAAATACATTCAAATAAAACTTTTAGCAGCTCTTTGCTTTTAAAAATATTTATTTAGGAATTTCTTATAAAAGAAATTAAATTGGTAATGGTTTTGTCATCCGTTTAATAAGACGTTTAGTTTTAATTTTAAAAGAAGATTTATCAGAATTTAGGTATATCGATACTGTATCGATATTTAACGTGAAAGTCGATATACAAATAGACATTCTAAAGTTGCGATATATGAGCAATAAATTCTGTTTGATAAAAACGATTTTTCTGAAATATATTCAAAATTTTCTGAATTAAAAATGAATTATTTCTTAATTTAAATAAAATAAAAAATATTTCTTTTTTAGAATGAAATATTTTATTATTTTAAACGTTGATATCTGCACTATTTTTTTCACCTTTTCCCTTACCAAACCATCAATGTTATAACCTTTAACGATTAGTTCTGTTTAAATGGCCAGAAAAAAAGGCAAAAATTAAGTTGTTTGCCTATGTTCACAGCACGTTCCGCAAACACGTTTCTCGATTTAATGCGTTTCCCCCGATAGGCGTACAATACCCAACTCGAAATTCACAATTATTAGCCAGCGATTAGCCGGGATCGTTTCATTCCCCCGGCACTAGACCTCAAACCACTTCTATGGAGTGTTATAGAGCATGGTATTGGTATTATCCCCAAACTCACTGCAGCTGGCACAGCGATTAACGCGGAACGCCTTGGCACCACCGCCCTCGAGGGGGGAAAATGGAAATGGGGCGGCTGGCGAGGATTGCTGGGATTGGGAGGCGGTTGAAGATGAGACCGGATCCGAGGGAGTTTCACTGGCCACGCCCAGGACATTCGATAAGATTTGCTGCTTATGGCCCTCGATCAGATCGTCAATGAAGTCCGATTGCACGCCCGGCGGTGGTGATGGCAATGGTGAGGGTATAACCAAAGATCCATTGACTGGCAGAGGTGGCAATCTTGCTGGTGGTGCTGCTGGCTTTGGGTAGAAGTAACCGCGACCAGGCGGCTTGTAATTATACTGGCGGCCAGCCCAGCTCTGATGGCAACTCCCTAGGAGAGCTAGGAGAACTAAAAACGGCGTATCGAATTTCATATTTCCAGCGAAACGACCGACCGACCGAACGAATCGCGAAGCGAACGAGAACTGAGGAGCTGGCCCGGACACTTAACGGTTCTTATAGGCCAACAGATCCATCTTAATATTTAAATATTTAAATGCAACTTAATGAAGCCTCTAAAACTGTCCATCAAATCATTTTATCAGTCGGTTTTCTTCCATCGAAAGCCCTTTATCACCACTTGACCTGGTTTCACAGCGAGCAGCCGAAACCATTTGTCAATATATATCAGGCCAAAATATCAAATATTGGCAAAAAAATAAAAAAAAGAAAGAACTTTGATGGCCGGCAAAGTGATTTCATCTTTTGTCTTTATCAAATCATTATGTTAATTGTCCGATCAGCTTTCTATTCGCCCGAAATCGAAGCCCAAGCCGATCGATTAGAGCACTCAATTTGTGGGATTTATATATTGCTCTCAAGATTTATAACTCTTGTTTTGTTTTGACCCATAAATAAATGGATTTTTATGGCCAAAAGAAATTGGCAATATGCGACCCAGATAGGAGCACGCATGTTGAGCCAAAAGGTTGATGGGAACATTAAAGGTTAAGCCACATGTGAAGTGAGGAAATCTT
This sequence comes from Drosophila leontia, assembly GCA_008042735.1. Classification (NCBI taxonomy): domain Eukaryota; kingdom Metazoa; phylum Arthropoda; class Insecta; order Diptera; family Drosophilidae; genus Drosophila; species Drosophila leontia. Next base: position 4,428 of record VNKB01013543.1, on the reverse strand, counting down.
TTTCATCAAAAAAAAACTAACCACATGAGGTTAATAAAGGTTAATTCTATTTGGTCTTGAATCAAATTGAAAAATATTTAAGTAGCTTTTCTGCTAAACCTAATTTTAATAATCATTTCCTTTTCTCCATAAATTTAAATTTCCTTCTCTCAGTTTATCTATAAAATTTGAATAATTATTACCAATTTTCGTTTTCATTTCTCCACCGAAACGGAAGTGGCCATGGCTAACGCCCAGGCATACACACATCTATAATAATAATAACCGATAAAATCAGAAAAAAACGAAAGAGATTTCCTCAAATGAAAGTAAATCGACTTCCCCAAATCAAAAGCTTAACAAGAGACCCATAAAAAAAAAGAAGATAAATATATATTCTTAAGATGATCGAGGGAAAATAGAAAGTAAAAAGAACTCCCCAGAAATTGGGTCAAACTAATGAAGATGCCGATAAAGATGCGTATAATCGAAAGAGCTGGAGTCCGAGGACTGGAAATACTTGTAAATGGCTTGGTGTTTATAATCTGTCCGCTTGTTGGCCCAACAGACCCGAGAGATCGGATACCCAGTCACATAATGACACAAGGTGCACGAAAGCCAGGCCCAGACCAGGCCCAGTCTTCGGCTCTGACCTCTATGGTGAAAGAGCCACCAAGTATTTGGGTCAGCCGAAGTGAGGCGTTAGCTTAGGAGCCGATCAACGGCAAGAATTGAATAGATGATGACACCACACACACACACACACACACTCTGCCATAAAGAAAGTCTCTTAATTTATTTATTTATATGCAGGCCGCCTAGAATCAATGAGAAGAAAGTTCTTCCAGCATCCCAGAAGAAACTGGTTTCTCTCTTCAGACACTCTATCAACTCTCTTCCACTCAGAACGAAACCTGAAACCTGGCCGGCAGAGTCAATTCTTTATAAGCCTTCATTGAGAAAGACTTCAAGTCGAAGCCCCATTGAGTGGAGTGTGTCTTGGGGAAAGGAGTTTGTTTGGCAGCCACTTTTGTATGACTTGGAGAAATAGTTATCGATGATATTTTAAAGATTTTGGAGATTAAAGAAATAAGAAATGAAAAGAAAAAGGTTTAAAACTGTTTCCTTAAATATAAAATTATAAAATTAAATATAAACTGTTGACGAATTAATATTATAAACACTGCTCTGACCATTTTTCGTACACAATTTTATTGAAAAAGTCACTTTAGTTCAAGTAACTTTATTTAATTAAATTTATATTCATTTTACACAAATTTTAAGCCTTCAAATAAACCAGATTCATATAAAAGACTAACACCTTAATTGGTTTAATTTAAAAACTTCTACTTTAAAACAATTAAAACCCACTTCTTTATACAAATTGTTAACCAAAAATCTCTTTAAAAATCCACCACCTCTTCCCCAATACAATCCCATTAAGACTTTGATATTTTTCGAACGGTATCCTCTCCTATTTCATTATTCTTCGACTTGGCCATAGATCCACGGCTCACTATTTATGGTCAATAGCTGTGTTGCCGTGTTGCAGTTGTTGGTCAAAGCGTTCCACTTGCATAAAACTGGGTCATTGCAGAAACCGAGAAGATGCAACAACACACACATCACCACAACAGACCAGGTTAAGACCAGAAGTTAAGGCAAGACAGGAGGGAAAAGTTGCATTAAGCTGACGTCTGGCTTAAAGTGTTCTTAAGACCTGGCCGAAAAGCTAAATAAAAATGCAATTAGTTAGCCTTAAGCCTGTCAGCAGAGGAGCTCTTCAAAAGCGTTGTGGCTTTTGTTTTGTTGCATGTTTGGCATGCGCTTGTCGTACAAATTTGTTAGCAATTATCGCATTTTTTTTTATGTCGGAGTTTTTCCTGCAGTTTTCAGTTTTGTTTGTGGTTATTGTATTTTGTTAGTTAGTTAGCTATTTGTTGCTTTATTTTAATGATTGTCACCTGCGTAGAGCCTTGAGCAACTTTCTCAGGCTTCATTAAGTTTCACCCGGGCCCCGGGACACGACTTTGCTTATGACTTTTCGGAATCGCTTTTGGAATTGTTTGCCATCTGCGGATTTTCTGCGCATCGTGCATTGAATTTAATTGAATCCGTAAGTGAAGGTATGATAAATGGTTGAAGTCAAACATTTTAATGCGTTTTTAATATGCAATTTGTTTGGGTTTGCGTAAAGGTAAATTTTGCAGAGTTTTCACCACACATCCTCTTTTGATTTGAATAGCGCAATTATTTTAAATAAATTTCTTGAATAAATTTGGGTTTGTTTTTCATAAAAGAAAATATAATAAACTGTGTTTAAAAAACTTATTTTTAATAATTTAAATTAAGAACCGATTTATAGAATTTTTTGAATTTTTATGATGGACAAATTATTTTTTAAAATATTTTTTTTATGTTTCATGTAATTAAAAGAATATCTTAATGTAAATTTGTGATATTTACACATAATAAAATATCATAATTTAATGTTTAACCTATTATAATATTAAAAAATTATTGTTATTTATTTATTAATAAATCAGTATATAAAAAATAATAAAATTTTAAAAATCTTTAGTAAAAATCTTTTATAAATCTTGTGAAATATCAGTTCCTTCACCTTCATTCAGCTCTATTATTATCTTATTTTTATAGGTATTTTAAGTATTTAAAAAAGTAAAAAAAAGAAAAACAAAATCCAAAAACAAGTTTTTTGCTCAAGTCTTTTGTTTTCTCAAGGCACTGCTGCTGCGTTCATTTCCAACATGACTCAATATAAATCATATTATACACGAGTAGCCGAGGAAAAAATCAAATATCATTGTGGACCACCTTCAACTTCGTTTGACATTTGAAAGTAACCAACAGCAAACGACAGAGAAATATGCAAAAACGAGTTTGCAAAAAAAAAAAATGTACAAAAATCAACAAAGTCACTCTCAATTTTCTTGAGCTCTTCATTCGCATATGGAGGAAAACCAAACAGCGAATCAAAATTCAATTTAAATAATAAATGAAATAGAGAGAGATGGAGGGAAATTAAACTTCAAACGAGTTCAGGCTGTTGACTTCATCAGCCGGGGAACCATTTTCGGATTACTCGTATTACCCGCCACTGTCCAACGCCTTTTGTGGGTTCTACAGACACAAAGCCACTGAAAAGCCCCACCAGGTCCCCGGATCTCTCTCCCTGTCTATCCTTCTGGTGGGTGTTTTGTATGTGCCACGCAATTGTGTGGTTGTGAGGTAATTAATAAGCCACCACCACCACCACCAACAATCCAATAGAAACCGAAACGTTGCGTTGCGCCTTTTTTAGAGTGTCGAACTCGGGCCGGGCATACTAAGTAGCCGCCAATAGTTGGCTCAGTTCGGCTTTATTTCATTACTGACCATACCCAAGACGGGTTTCGTTTCGGTTAACTCTTGTAGGGTTTCGGTGCTTAGCTGAGCTTTTGCGCAAGTGCAGTGGCTCCGCAAGCCAACACAAAAGTCAATGCAAACCGGCGCAAATTATGGCGAAAAAATAAAAGGGATTAGGTTTCGGCAAATGAGGGTTAAGAAGGAGTTCCAAAAATGTATAGTCAAGTTGTTGAAAATTTAATTAACTGGATTTTAATATGTACAATCAGCTTTATCACTGAAAAATATTTCACATTTAGAATTTTGACTGATTAAATAAATGAAGAGTTTAATATATATTATAATTTTTTTGGGAAATATTTTGGTAAATATTTTTGCTATAATTTAAGTATATTTATTTATAGGATTCAATCTTAAAAAATTTACCTTTTTATATAAACTATAAATATGGATTATTAATCTTTAAGATTTAAACAAGCATTGTCTTTTAATTACATACTTTTAAGGCTTAAATTGTGCAGCTTATTTAATATTTTTTGAATTATTAAATGCTTAGTTCAATAAAGAACAAGATTAAATATATATTATTATTATTTAATTAACATATTTAGCAATTTTTGTTGTAATAGACAAAGAAAATTAACCATTTACTGGCCATAATTTAATATTAGTCGTAATAAAGGAGATAATTAATCACAAACATGTTATAAATTGTGTTTAAATAATAATAAAAAAAATTAAAATAAATGTTTTATTTTTATATAGAATACAATATTTCATAAAATAAAATTTTAGATAATTTAATAAGCAAGTTTTTATTTATTTATGATACATTAAGTGACTTTCTAACTTACTTGATAAAGTTTTAAAAGGAGTACATTTTCCAAAACACCTTTTCTATTCCCATTTAAAGTCCAAATACCCCTCTAGATTCCCTCTCTATATCTTCTTCAATTTAAATTAGTTCCCCTTTGAATTATTCTACCCAATAAAAATCTGTTTTGCTCAATTAAATTTGGAGTACACCGAGCTTGATCAGGTTCTTCCCATAACCAGCAGGCAGCATTCCATTCCATTCCATTC
>VNKB01013538.1:0-11924 GCA_008042735.1 Drosophila leontia | reverse complement strand
CAAATAATTATGAAACACAAAGAAACTAAAACTCACGTTAATTTTCGGTAGAAGAAGAAACTTCCGACTCCGATAACGAATTACATTTCAATGGTAGTTAAAAAATAAATATTTATTTTAGAAGAAAATAATTAAAACTTAAAATTAATTAGTTCCAACAAAGAAAAAATAAAACTAAAAAAGGCAATAGCAACGATGACGATGATTTTACATATCGATTCTAGTTAAAAAAAAAAAATAAATATATATATTTAAGAAAAGAAGCTGAAACAGAATGAATTAAGGCCATCAGATAATAAATCAATTCTTTTACAAATAAAATTAAAAGGAAATACATTAAGAAAATTTAAAAAAAAAGAGGTAGATGTTCACCTCAAGGAGGCCAAACGAATTCTGAAAGGTTATGTTCAGCAACTGAAAAGGTAAACTTTTGACGGAGAAAAAAGAACATCGAAGCCTGCTAAGATTTGATATCGATGTATCGTTTACCAACAGCGATAAGTTACCTTCATTTTAAAATTCATTAATTAAATTGTTTATACTAAATTCCAAATTTAAAAATCTCTTCAATCAAAAACGGTGAATCATTTAAAGCCTCTTAAAAATCGTAATTACCTTTATAGATACCAGTATGTTCTCTGAAATTTAGCCCAAATTTGATGATTCCCATCGATGGTCATTGCAATCACAGTCTAAATGATTGACTCATTAATTTTATTTTGTGTCCAACTGATACTGAAAACGTGAAATGGCGGAAGTAACACTTAAACAACAATGCGATTTTTAATGTACATGACAGGCCATATCAATCGGATGGTTGTTTTTACGGCGAAACAAACTGTTTGTGTGTTGGGTTTGTGACTGAATTAGCACAAATTGGGTGCTCCGCTTCCTTCTCGAAACGGAAAACGTTACATATGTACATATGTTGTGCATTGCCAAATCATCTGTACTTAACTTTCAGGCTGATCAAAGGACATCTAGCTGTTGAAGAAGGGAGTGCCTGTACAGTAGCTCCTTAACAAAGCAATCTTTAATACTCAACTTTATAATATTTTACAATATCATTTAACTATACTTATGATTCGATTTAATTGCTCTTATTAACCATAACCCAGGCATTGCAAAAATTGACTAACCTTTGTCTAATCTGCGTGTCTAAGGTGCTTGGCCTTTGCAAACAGAGGTATTACATCGCGATGCCTGCTAACTTGAAACTGGGAGGGAAGTCGGTCTATTGACAAATACGCCATAGACGGTTTGCAGCACGTAGGAGCAGTAGGCTCCGCTCCGCTCCGTACACAAACCAAGCAGGCACGCACGGAGGCAATAACAAAATGGAAGGAGACTCACGCATGCACACAGGCAGGCTGACAGGAGCACAGATATGTATGTATGTATGTGGCATGTCCTTGTAATAGTTGGCATTACAGCGCGTCACGCGGGGCAGGTGCAGGGGCAGGAAATTGATGGCAGGCTAGCAGGATGGCAGCTGCTTTGGGTTTTTATTAACTGCCACCCGAAACGGAGACAAGTGTAAGCGAGCAATTATCAGGCTAACTGTCAGGGAAGGTGTGGCAACCGGAGGACTCATGGCATTGGCCATTTATGAAATGCCGATCACAGTCATGGGATAATCACAGAGATGGCAGGGCAGCAGGATAGCTATGTACTTTGCCTGGAAATTTCTTAGACTAATATTTAGAAAATAAAATCTATAGCTTAATATATTACAACTTTTTCTCTAGAATATTATATATATTTTCTGTCCAGTTGAAAATGGTAAGGGAAACGCTTCTAGAACCCTGCCAAAATTTATGCTCGCACACCCACACACACACGCTGACAACTCAAATTGAAGCTGCGCGCAAATAAGTGTCCTGCATAAATTGTGCTCATTTGTGCGGGCCAGGACGAGCGACGAACGACCAAGTTTCGGCAATTTGCCTTGGCGTGACCTGACCCGAGCAATTGCAGCTACCCAGAGAGTTCCCTGGCTGCATGCAATCCCCCCAAAAAAGCCAAGCAAAATCTAGCACAGGGAAAAATAAAGGATACTAGACCTCTCTAAAGATGCAATAATATTTTTACCAGTTACTAAATAAATAATATTCAATAAAAAAGTTTTTTTAAATAAATTTGGAGATTAGATCCTAAGATCCTTTGGCCTTAAATTTGGCTTAAAAATTACGGAAAGTGCTAAGACTTCTCCCTTCTTAAAAAAGGATCAAAAATTTATATAATAACTCTTAGACAGACATTAACATTTTTGTCCAGTACATTGAAATTTTAAAAGTAACCTGGCAAAATGGCCAGCTTTGGTAGCTCAGGTGTCAACTTTTTCCCCCTGTAGCAGAAAATCGTTAATTTAACGGAATCCAACTGGCGACTGGGCCAAGTTTTGATTCGGCATTTTGGGCCAAGTTGATTTAATCGCTACTCTGTGCTCGCCGTAGAGCTCCTAATGAACACACCTTCTCCACAACCTGTTTATCTAAAGAAGGTGACCTCGAATCCACACACCACCCACTCCAACCCGGGTCCTGAACCACCATTACCACCACGTGGCCGGAGGCGTCAAGGCAAAAATATGATTCATGTCAGAATTGTCGTGCGTATAAATGAATATTTGAATTATTGTTGCCGTGCTACGTGTTTCGGTGTAGGTGTATACTTCCCTACACTGCGAAAAAAGTCGGCATATATGGATTTGTATAGTAGGTAGAAGAGTAGTTGAGGGTCTTACACCTTCGTGTGTGTGTGTGTGCAGTGCAAGTTCATAAATTATGGCAACTTCCTGGGACACTCGAAGCCACGGAGCCAGCTCCCTCCTGCTCTCTGCAGTTACGAATCAGAATGCGTATCCAAGTCCACATCAGTATCCCCAGTGTCCAAAAACAAAATTCAAATTCAGAGTGCACGGAGAGAAGCAATTTTAGGAGGAGAATTGCTCAACTGAATAGATGTCTTTCATTAATTAATTTTAGTTATATTTGGAAATTAATCGTTAGCAATTTATTATCTATATTTGTAAGCTTAATTTATTGTTATTTATTTATAGATATTCATTTAGTAAATAATATTTATATATTTTCTTATTCTAATTAGCAAACCTTGTAAAAAGTCTTCTCCTTAAGTGACACTTTACCTCTCAAGTGTTACATTTTCTCAATGTGTGTGGTGTGTTTTGGTCACCTTTTTGCTTTACTCAGGCTCTGCTCTGCTCATCGTTCTGCTGATCCTTGAGCTTGAGCAGTAGCAGGAGCTGGAGCCTTAGCCTTAGCAGGTAAGCATAAGTTTTAATGTCTCAATTGGCTTTATTACTATCTCTGGTCGTTGCCTGGCTCCTTGTCGTGTGGGTGTGTGTGTCTGGAATCACTTAAGTTTGGTTTTGTTTTTCAGTTGCCAAAACTCAGCTTGAATGCATAATAAGCCTGTTCTTTATGGCATACAGATTCGATGGGGAAAGGGAAAGGGTGTGTGTGTGGGTGTGTGTGCCTGGATGTATATATCCCTCCTGGCTGCTGGTGCTTTGTTATATTATGTTGAGTGCTGGCTATTAACTTACACCGTATGAACGTGCGCCACACGCGGCGTATGGGTGATAAATAAATGATGCGCCGAATAGGCCTAGTCAAGGATAAATCCGTGAGCCAAAAATGGGAGGCACTGGCTCTGGCTCTGGCCCTGTTTCCTTGTTTTTCGATATTCGAAATAAATTAAAAACTTTTTCAATTGCATTTCTACGGCTACGTGCCATGTAGCGGGGTCGTGTGCCACATTGCGTGTATATACATATATTCCTGGCGAATTGGATTATATAAATATGTTTTATCACGCACGAATTGAATGGGTATATATATATGTACAGTAGGGCTTCTTACTGGGAAAACTGTAACGAAAAAGACACAACTCGAGGTTTTTTGGGGATAATTTGCAGTTTTATTAAGGGGTTATAATTTCTTCATTTGTTGCCTCAAAACTTGGTTTTTGAATGTTTTTAATTTAGATGAGAGGTGCTCTTTCCAGCTAAGAGTTTCCTTTGAATCAATTTCCTATAATATTAATCCCATGATCCACGAATTCCCGCACTGAAACGCACTGTAGCCGCTTTGGCTTTATACACGCTCATTTTCAATTAATTTCGCCAGCTCCCAGCCGGCTCCTTCCACCGCCTCCGTCTCAATTCAATTAAGCTTATGAAAACTTGAAGCACCAAATTTAAAGCATCATTAACACTTTCGTGTGTGTTGGTGGGTGTGTGTGAGTCTGGGCATGCGGCATGTTCGTGTTATATAATAAAATTAACAACTTTATTGCATTGTCGCCTCCTCTCAGACAACGAGTGGGGAGCAGAGGCAGAGGAGCCACCTCCAACTGGATTCTCTAGTCTAGTCAGAAGTTTGCCAGGACACTCGGGGGGGTAAGTGCCAGGACACTCAGGTGAAAGTGCAGGGAAAGTTGTAAGCAAAAAGATAAAATCAAATGGCTAAAGATCTAAAAAGACAGCTAAAGCTAAGAGATAAAAACAATTTTAAATAATATATACAAATAATAAAAGGAATATGAAATGTATGCAATGAAAAACCTTATAAAACTCTTTATATTATCGGATTTTAAATATACTAAACCATCATTTTCAGGAACTCCCATTGATACCTTCCTTTCCTGGCCATTTCTAGTCCAAAAAAAAGTAATGGTTCTTCCACCGAAGAATGTCCTGGCTTTGCCATTGTTCAACTTCTGTATAAATGGCTTTTTTCACACTTTGGGCCAGTTCAGTACCTCTCACCTCTGGCAGTAATTTTTCTTTTCAGTCGCAGCAGATTTTTGTAACCAAAATTGTTTTCGCTGCACTTGGAAATCTGGCAAGAAGAAATGATATCAGTAAAGCCAAAACAGTAGCAACTTTAAGAAGAATATATATACCTGAGGCCCCAGGAAATGGGAAAACTATATATTATAAACTATATACTTTATAATATAAAGTTTATAAAACCCTATATACTTGATACGTTATTATCCAGCAAGGGTATAAAAACTTTGACTTGCTCAAGTCTTTAGTTTTTTCTTTCTGTTCCAAAAGCAGACGCCAGCTGGTGTCCTGGAAATAGGACCTTTGCCATGAGACTCCTACCCAGGGTTCTCCTCACTTAGATTTAGTGGCAATCACAAGGGCAGGGCTATCATTGATTTACGCTAATGCATTTTTAAATGCTTCCAGCCCAAGTTTGTGCCACAACAAGCTTTATAGAGAGAGTGGAAGTTATGAGCTGCTAAATACATGCACAGAGCTGCATGGGCTATAGCCCCCAGACAGGATACTTCAGGTCACCTAAGTGCTAATAAATCAGCAAATTGCCTGACGGGACAAGGCGCAAGGAGGCGAAGGAAAACACATTATAAGCTAAAATTATTATAATCGTTGCATACTTGCAGGCGCGCTCAGTTCATAAATAACGGTCGCCTCTCGCACAAAATATATAGCATAGAAAAGTGCAGCCAGGATAAGGAACGAGTGGGGGTAGGCTAAGGAAAAAGGATAGGGGAGAGAAGAATCCAGAAAGGATACCCTGTCTGGCTGAAAAGTTGGGAACACATTTAAGTACTATTTACAATTCTTTGCTCCTTCAATTATTTGAAAATTTAATCAAGTCTTTTCTGTACCAAAAATGTAATATTTTAAATGATGATTAGTTTGTTTGTTTTCATTATTAAGAGTCCCGATTTAAGCTTTTGTTGCTTGTCCTTGAAAGAGTTTAACCATTTACGCTTACCTCAAATGAAGTTATACAACAGTTTCCAACTAATTAAAAAGTACATCCCCTGAAAAGCACATCCTTTACGAACTTCAAAACTGTATATACATAAATCTCAGCTATTTACAAAGTGTGCAATTCTCGACAACTTATCATAACAAATAAGATTTCATTTTATGGCAATCCAATTTTGTGTTGACCACGTCAATGGATCGACCAACTTTCCCACTCACTATCCTTACCGATTTTGGCCGCCAAGCGAAGCCCCTTTCAAAATGTCCAAGGATCCAAGGATCCGGCAGAAATACGCTCAGCAGACGCAGAAGCTGCCATAATTCAGGAGCAAGCCCCCGAGGGGCATGGCGCTTACACCTCCAGTTAATATCTTGTGGGTCAGTTTTTTTCTCCGTCGGTTTAGTCCTTTTTGCACAGCTGTCGCCGGGATGGAACCAGCGAGCTGCTGGCTGCTAAAAAATATGTGAAAGTAATACAGAAAAAGCCAGTTGAAAGGATAAATAAAATGAAAAAAAGAGTGTTTGCCACTCCGGAGGGAAGTTTAAAATTTATTCGATTCGAAGTGTAGTAATGATAATCGCAATAATCATAATGCAAATATTACATAAAGCAAATTGCCGCAAATATTTCACAAATGCCAGGGGAGGAGTGGGTAGCGGTGCTATGTTGATTGCATCAGGATGCTGGCTGCTGTTTTTTTTTATTTTTTTGCTTCCTTTTTGGCCAGAGCCCCGCTGTTATTGTTATTGTGGATGCTGATGTTGATGTTGATGTTGATGTTGCGGCGTGCTCATTGACGCACGTTTCCCACAATGGCCATTAATTTGTTTACAATTACATGGATTTTTGCCTTATGCGTTTTTTGTTTGCTCATTTATTGTTTTCCTATTTTCACAGTGAGCGTTTGTTGTTTTATTTTTTTGTTATATATATATATATCTATATTTGTATATTTACATATATATTTTTTTTGTTTTGCTCCTGTCTGTCATTGTCGGTTGTTTGTTAGCTGTCCAGGTGAATTTCCTGGGAAGCGGTACACTAAACAAAAATCATGATTTCAATTCTATAATTTGCTTTTTCCAGAGTTTAAAATTCTAGTAAGAATATTTAAGAGTATAAGAAGATTGTTTAATTATTAATTATTAAATGTTATATTTAAGAGATGTATTAAAAATATATATATATCGATATTATAAAGCGATATTAATAAGAAATTATTTAAAGAAATATATATAAAAATGTTATCACAACTGTTTTTATTCTCTATTATTTTTAAAATAATAAATGGCAAAGAAAAACAAATAAATAAAATACTATTGTTCTGATATTTCTAGTTAACATCGATAGTTTTTGTTAGTTGCGATATATATACATTTCAAATTGTAATATATCATAACAAAGATTTATTTTTCATTTATTATTGAAAGCTAAATCTCGCTCGATATATCATAACGAATTTTTCCTATCGACACGAGTTGTATTAACTACTATCGATAACAAATCCTCTCGATATACATCCCTGCATTATATGTATATTTTATTTACCGCTTTCCGAACTTTCCTTTTCTCAGTGTATTCGAGCTATTCACGAATTCGAGAGCATGTGAAGTGAATGAGCGATGCGAGTTAATTGAAATAAGAGGTACAGGTGGATATCGATTTCCTTATCGAAAAGATATGCATAGAATGGGAATAAGTGGGCAGGGTCGATGAAATGTGAGAATTTGAGAAGAATGCTTGCGGCATGAAAACGAAAAAATTAAATAAAATAAAACAAAAGGCAATGTAAAAAAAGAATTCGAGCATATCGTGGAGAAAAGGTTTTGCGGAAAATACTGGGAATGCCATTCAATCGCCCAGTCTCCGTGAGTCTCAGATACATATCTATTAGGGAATTTAGTAAATTCATTGTTCCAATTAATATGTGAATATATTCAAAGGGTATTAAGCGGCATTGTTCCTGAACAGATACTCATGCATTTACATCTTGTACTGGGTTGAAATCGGCTTAAAGTTGCGCCTACTTCGAAGGGCCTTGGTTTTGTTAATTCACTTAAAATGCAATTAAATTTTTAATGCCCTTTGAATGGACAATGTGTGGAATTGCCCTTTAGGTGCACGGGGGCCAGGGGTCGCCCTTTGTAATGAGGCCATTGTCAGGCGAGCAGATGTGGTTGATTTCCAGTGCATTCATTTAGCTTGTGTCATTTTTGTTAATATTATTATTATTATTATTGCCACACGCGGGCGTTCTCTCTTTTTTTGCTGTCATTTGCGCTGCTGTTAATAAAGCCATAACAATCGACATCATAATATTCGATGTCATTAAGAGTATATAATTGTAATTAACTTTGAAATTATTTCTTAATTTTTTTATTTTTTTATTTTGCAGCCACAATTTAAGAATTGAAGCACGCAACGTCCTGGCGCCTTCAATTATGGCACTATTTTGCCTTTCGCCAATTATTTACTCACAAGGCGTAATAAAGAGTGATCGGGACATGTCCCGGGCCGGCCTGCACTTTCCATGCAATTGTTATTATTATACCAAGTGCTCTCCAAATTGGCGTAAGTGAGTTAACAAGGCGGATACGTGATATGAAAAAAGCGTATACGTACGTGCGTGATGCGAACGATTGTTGCCGTTGTCCTTTGGCCTGTGGAATATGAACAGAATTAAATTCTGTTTCCCATAATTTCATATTCGAATTACCATTTAAAACAAAGGAGATCATTTTGCTTTCGCAAAAACATGATTTACAAGGAACAATTTGGTGAAAGAGTTGTACTTTATATAGTATATAAAGCTGAGTATATATAACTGAGTATATAAAACTGAGTATAGTATAGAAAAATGACAAATGAGGTTGATGGAGCCTAAAGATTATAATTTTAAATCAGTCATTGCATTAATTACCTCGTGCATTTCACTTTAAAATATCGATATTATCGATAAAATATTAAAACTGTATTTCCAAAATTTTAAAACTAAATTGTTGTTTCTATTTTTCAGAATGATGGTTTAAACTAAGTTCAGGCAGTTCTTTGGCTTACTTCAATAAATTAAAATCGGTGCTAATATAATATCTATATCGATACAAATCGATAAAATCGATATATTCAGCTTATACTCAATTCAGGACATTTTCAGCTAAGTTCAAACTGAAAGATAGATTTATTGAATTAATTTACTATCAATTTATATATATTTATAAGCAGGTTGCATAGGTGATTTGATGCCCAGCTCACCTGCGAGCAAGCACTAGCTCCTTAAATAAAAATGTATGAATAGAAAAATAGAAAGAAAAAAGTGAAGGTAAAGTGACCACTGAGAGAGGAAATCAGCTTTGATGGGAATCATCTCCATTACGCGCTGACCCCGACGTCATTTCGCAGCCATTTTGCACGTTGGCAACTTGGCTTGGCGCTTTTTGTGTGTTGCATTTCTTTGCGTATTAAATTTGCATTTAATTAAAATGCCACAAACTCTTAATGAGTCCGTTCCCCGGCTTGCCAACTTTTTACATTAGTTAACGTTACACGGCAACGCTCGAGGCTTCTGGTTACCGTTGCTCATGATTCCCATTGAGCCAAAAGAGCGCGAAATATTCAGGCCAACCACAAAAATGCAAAAGGGGGCAGCATGGGTAGGTACTATGGAGAATGCAGAATGGGAAGGTGAGGGATCAGAAGTTCCTGGAGTCGCAGGAGGTCGGAGGTCGGAGGTTGAGAGTCGCTGGTCTGGGGAGCTTGAAGAAAATTTTGCAAATGACCAAAAGTTCAAATGCGAATCATTTATACCGGAAGCAGCAAAGGCACGTGAAAGAGGTAAAGTGGAGTGTGTTCGATGGGTAAATATCCTGGAATTCAGGAAAATGTTTAATAATAATAATTACAGAGTTAATAATACAAATAAAATTATAGAAAATTATGAAAGATATTTTTTAAGGCTCTTGAAATCCGCAAGATATAAATACTACCATCTTACTAAAGATACTTTATTTTGGTAATAAAGATACTTTATTTCCCTTGACACTGAGCTAAGATACCCCTAGTACCCCAAGGGTAACCTTTATAGGAAGTTAGCGAGGCGAAACAGCATTGTATGCTTAGTAGAGCAGCCAAGCAGATGAACAACTGATATTATATATGTATATATATTTTCAGCTATATCTTATGCTTGACTTTTGACCAAAAATAATACAATCTTCACTTGATAACGATAGCTAATTTCGAGTTCCCTAGAAGCCTCTGATTAAGCCAATTGAAGTTAGTTTAAAGTTAAATCCCAGAATGCCACAAGGTCTGATTTATTTGCTGTTTTGCCAAGTGAATTGCGAATGCAAAAACTTTCGAGATGGCCTAGGAGCTCACACGAGAGCTGCATGTTAAGTGTAAGTTTACATTTCCATTTCTTAATCGGAACGGGTTCACCAGACAGGCAGGCAGGCAGCCGTTTTGTGGCTTTTAAGAGTCAAAAGCGTAGCGTGAACTTTTCTAATTGTAAAATTGGGCAGGGTGGATTTCCCCTTCTATATACTGTATCCTGTAGCTGCAGCATTCTCGAACACTGCGACTCTTCCCCCTCTACACGTGCCAAGTGTGACAGGCAACGAACTTTTTGTATCAAACTGTCAATGGGCTATGTCTGTGTGTGCCGGGTCCTTCGCGTCCTGGCTGGACAGATTGCACTGGCAGAAGCCTCTATTCATTTGCATAGAGAGGAGGTTTCTGAGGGATGAAAATATGGCAACAAGAAATTAAGATATATAACATTAGAAAATATAAAAAATCCTGCAAAGAAGGCTGAGAAAACTGCACAGAACTGCATCAACAGTTGAGCTTTAAATCCAATAAAAAAAATTCTATAATATCTATAAAAATCACCCATAAAATAGAAAAATCTATAAAATCATAAAACAGTTCATGCAATTTCCCAGAGTGCAGGGTGGTGGCAAGTGCTGGGTGATGGGGGAGATTGCGGGCTGTCTACGGCAGTCAGCGAGCTAGAAAAATGGCACAGCGTGCAAAACAAGAACATTGCCAATGGCATCAATTTTCAGCGCCAATTTTCCAGAGCAACAATAACAACTGAGACACCAAGCTCCATCCTATCCCCACCCATACACACAGCCACATCTCCATTTACCTCACCGCTTTTCCGCTTTTCCGGGCCTCGTTCATCATTCTCTCCTCTTTGGCCCATCCCTTACTTTATGGGCATGTGTATTTTTGGCTTTGTTTGCTTTATTTAGGCTGTTGTCTGTCTATTTACTCAAGTTTGCATACAAATGCCAAAGAAAGCGAGTGAGTTAGTGGATATCCAGAAGCTAGGAGGAGCCTAGGGAGGCCTTCAAATGCTCTTTCCTAGAAGAGTTGTATAATTTTATAATAGAAAACACTTTAAAAACTAAGAAGTAACAGTTAAATTAAAATTAAATATTATTAGGTATACAAAAATATTATTTTAGAATTTTATAAGAACCTAAAAAAGATTGTTATAGATTGATAAAGTAACTAAAGAGGGTTTAACTAGCACTTCAAACTATACTGCCTGCTCCTTTGATTTTATTTTGTTAATTTTTTATATAAATTATTAAAAAATAAAAACAAAAATCTTGTCGGTACTAAGAGCTCTGCCAAAATAACTTGTAAACTCTCCGCTTCAAAGTTATTCCGCTGTGCAGAGAAAAACAACTTCGAGGGAACTTTAATCAAGTTAGAAATATGAAGAGCAGCCAAAGTTGGAGATGCCATCCCTCCTTTTCCTCCGGCAAAAGGGGTTAAGTGTTGGCTTTATTGTCACAGTTAACTCAACACCATGTTGGTAAGACACGCACAGTTCATTTATCTGTGGAAAAGTTGGCAAAAAAAAAAAAAAATAAGGAGAACAACAGTGCAAATATACCCGACTCCGAGTTGCCCCGAGGGAGGAGTCTTTAATGTTATTAAATCAAAGGCAGCGCTTGGCAGGCCACAAGTAATTTGGATTTATAGCGGACGCTTTCCCCCTCTTCGATCCGAGAGCCCAGCAATCCAGAGATCCAGAGCAATCCGACAATTCACCCGCACTTAACCCACAGTAAAGCGCAGCTAAACATTTTTTTTCTTCACTCTCCGGCTTCTGCTTTGACTTGGTCAGCTTTT
>VNKB01013532.1:0-23484 GCA_008042735.1 Drosophila leontia | reverse complement strand
AGGGGGGAGCTGCTCGCACAGGTTACGTGCTTGTAAATTCAAATTTGGCTACGTTGTGCTGGCCGGCCGCTTGTTTTCGTGGTTCATTGAGCCGTGTTCCGTGCATAAATTAATGAAATATGAAAAGGAGCTGGCATCGGTTTCCTTCGGACCGCACCGGACCGGGACCGGGACCGCACACAATGTTTAACATGGTTTATTAATTCAATTTGTGCCTAAATTAACGTGTAAGTGGTTAAATATTGAGTTACTGCACTTACCACGGCTGCGTCAAGCCGTAAAAAAAATCTTAAGAATATAAAGAAAATATAAAAAGAAAAGGGGAAACGAATTCTAGAGTGCTCTGTTTTGAGGGGAAATTTTTAAAGAGTTTTTAAGTTAAAAAAATATGTTATTCACGCCAAATAAAAAGCCAATCGTAATTCATAATTTTCTGAAAGCAAGATTAATATTTTATTCTTCAAAAATACACATCAAATACACCTAAAAAATACAATCAAAATAATTTAAAAAATACACCCAAAATACTTCGAAAATATAGTCAAAATCCTCCAAAAATACTCCCAAAATTTACAACCACCTAGAATACTCCTCAAAAATATTCAAAATATTCCCAAAATACACAAAAAATACACCCTAAATAAACTAAAATACAACCGAAATATTTTTTGTACTATAGCGATGAACTTTATAAAATTTAATTATTTTTCCTAATTTATTTCCTTTTAAACTTACTAATTGTTTCCATAAATTCACATACCCTCTGCTAAGAGTGCATCCAAAAACTATATAAAAATCAAGAGCAAGAGCAACAGGAAAGTAGAGTTTCCTTTTCGCCGGTTGCGTGTGCCACTGCCATCGTCTTGAGCTTTAAGGTTTTATTTTTGATTTTTTTTTTTTGGTTTTGGATTTAGCTTCGGTTCGATTTGGGTTTGGTTCGGGCTCCCGACATGCGTTTTTGATATGAGCATTTAGATTATTGCCTTGGTGTGGCAATAAAATGCGCAGAAAACGATAGCCAGACACGGATTTCGATGCCTAATGTGGAGCACTTGAGTTTCGATTGCGTTTTTAATACACTATTTTGCATCTGGCTTTCGAAAAAAAATCTATAAAAAACAGTCACGATGGAAT
Source organism: Drosophila leontia (assembly GCA_008042735.1). Classification (NCBI taxonomy): domain Eukaryota; kingdom Metazoa; phylum Arthropoda; class Insecta; order Diptera; family Drosophilidae; genus Drosophila; species Drosophila leontia. The sequence goes on along the minus strand of VNKB01013532.1, from coordinate 22,350 downwards.
CGTATCGAAATCAATCAAATGGCATATTGACAGGTCGCTGCTGCTTAAGCCGCTGGTATTTTCTATTACCTTATCTCTCCGAGGCCCATGTGTCGCCATATCTATCTATGCCCATCTGGCGGCAATTTTCGTGGCAGAGTTAAGCGCTCGCTTAACGCCCCCATAAGCCTTGACTAATTGGCAAGGAAATCGCTTTTCCGATAAATATTATAAAAGCCTTCAAATGGCTTAACTCGTTTTTGTTGTTTTGTTTTATTTCTGTCCACGCAATCGCTGAAATTGTGACAAATTTTAAAACATTTTCCAAATATTATTTATCGCTTGGCGTACGCATGTTGAATGCGCAATTCACGCAGCCAGTCGTTGTTTACTTAGTTGCCGGGATTTGTTTAAAATCGAAATCGAGAAAATCGAAAATCAACAACAAGCATTTTGTCTGGGCTGCCATGTTCGATTTGGCCTCAACTTACTTTTTACATATATATTTTTTTTTTGGGGGGGAAGGAGTACTTTGGTGGCGACTCAAAAAGGCGTATGCAAATTAAAGTGATCAAATATGATTAAGTATTTGTACAAATACAATTATTTTGGGAGTTTTTTGGGGGCAAGCAACGCACTTTTTGTTGATTAATAATATGTTTAGTTTATATTTTAAGTAAAAGAATGAAATTACCTATGATATTTTAGGTGTTTAAGGGTCTAAACATAATGAGCATTAAGTAAGGATATTTAAAAGAAGATTTAAAATGATGTAAGTTAATTTATGCCTAAAAATTAGAGTTTATAATATTAAGAAATATTCCTTTAGTATTGAAAAACTTCCAGGGAATTTATTTACATCTTTAAAAATATTATTCAGCAGCCTAAATCAATCTCTTCACAAAAACCTGACAATTATTTGTTGGCATAACCCACATTTTGGCAAAAAAAACCCCACACCATTAGCAGATATCACTGGGATAACTAACTGCCATGACTGGGCCATTAAGTCCATTAGCCACTTCTTTTTTTTTTGGGGCAACCCTGACATCTGCCAAGCCCCTCTTTGCAAAGTCAGTCTAGTTTAGCATTTGATTCATGGGGGGGCCAGCCACCCGCGCCAGTCCAATCAGCAAATCATTAACAACTAATTAAATTATATAAAAGAGCCATTAATTAAGCCTTAAGACTCAAGGCGGCCGAGAATAGATTTCCCTTTCACTTTACAAGGAAACAGAATCCGATCAACAAGCCGGCGAACAAATAATGACAAGAACTTTGCGCTAAACTTTTGCACTTTGACACCCAACTGTGAACCTGGCCCACTCCCAATGGGCCTGTTCTTGGGTCTTTTTTTTTTTGAGGCACGCTTTGTGCGGCGGCAGTTGTAAATATTTAATAACTACATTAATAACAGCAATGACAACGGCAATAACAACAATAATAACACGCGCTGCAATTTGCCAGAGCTGCAATATAAAAAAAAAAACTACCGTTTTTGGCCACGTTTGCTCAGCTCAAGCTCAAACTCAAACTGTTGGCTGAAACTCAGACTCTGACTCGACCACATGGAATGAATGAATGTCATTAATTTGACAACAGAAACCGTTAAATCAGAAATTCAATCACTCCGGTAAGAAGCGGATTTGCACAACGAGAAAATGGGGGCAAAGTATAGGATGCTTAATTAATACAAATAATTAATTAAGCTAAATAATAATTATCAAGTTTTTATTTTCCACAGAATTTTGTAATTGGTTATTTAATAAAACCAAAATATTTCTGACATAAAGACAGAACAGTTTGTTAATATTCATCAATATGTATTCAATTCAAAATTTCCTACTTATCATCCAGTGTGACCTTGCTTCGAAAAAGTTGGCTTAAATTAGGTAATTGTTTACAAAACGAATACCATCCTATAATTAATTATTATAATGAATGTTTTTCTTTTAAACTTAATATTAAAAATATTTTTTTTCTCCCTGCACCTTTTAAAGTGCTGCGACAAAGAAACGGTTCTCGCTTTGGTTTCTCTCGCGGGAATCTCTTGCTCTTTCTGCTCCCCGGGCTCCTTATTTAGTTTTTTTTTTTTTAAGACGGCGTGAGTCTTAAATTACCAACCTTGCCACAATTTCAATGCGCATTCGCATTCGAATTTGTTTGCGGTAATTGGCCTCTGAGTTTGCCATTTCAGTGGCTCCAAAAGGGGGATCGGTGGGTGGCTGGGTTGGCTGGGGGTCGGTGGGTCGGGGGTCCAGCTGCTGGTGGTGGTGGTGGTGGCTACTGAAACCGCCGCACCCACCAACGATCCCAATGGATCCAATGGCAAAAGCGGACCTCTGTTACAGTGACTTTGGGGGTGGCTGTTCATGCTGCAATAATTACCTTTAGCCGGCGGTTAATTGTTTAGTTCGATATTTAATGCTTACATTTTGCATAATGAAAAATGCTTGGTTTTAAAATTTTTTTTAACAAAAAGCCATAAATTGTTTGGCAATTATTTTGAGTCACAAAATTCTGAAAGCTATAAAAATGTAGAGGAATGTCTTTTAATGACACAAAAGTTTGAAAATCATAAATAAATACATTTTGTGGGTTAAGTTGTAATTTTAGTTAAATAATTTGTAACTTATTAATAAAAAAATTATTGTGATTATTATTATCCTCCATAAGTAAATTAAAACCATAAATTGCTTTTAAAAGTTTAAAAGATTTTCTGACTAATGATTTCCGTAGCAAATTAGTAGATCGTAAATATATCCCCCGTTTTATTATTTTCTCAACACTTTAAAGTTTGCCATATAAAGCGCTCATTTGTTTATTTAATGTGTTTTGTGTGGGTTTTCAACCACTGTGCGAGGGAGTTTGCCTTTTGCCTTTCAACTTCTGTGGCTGCTGCTGTTGCTGTGGCTGCTACAGGTGTCTCAAGTCCCAGTCTCCAGTCACCGATCTCCGGTCTTCAGTCTCCGGTCTCCGATCTCCGGCTTTGGAACTCTCGCTTTGGTGGCATTCTCCTCGATTCTCCCCCGTGTCAATGACAGTTCAATGTGCCTCACCGATGGTTGTTTCTGCCGCTGCTGCTGCTGCTGCTGGTCTGGCAACAGTTGTCGCACATGCAAATCGTGACTGTTGTCCATCACAGTTCTCCGGAGTCCGGAGTCCCAGAGGTTTGGAGTTGCCAAACTTGCCAGTCAGTCAGTTTGTCAGTCGTCGTCGGCTCTGTAATTTTTTTCCTTTTCTTATTTTTGTTTTTTATTTTTTTGTCTCTGTGCTGTTGATTTTTTGGTAGTTGCACATGCGGACCGAGTGATTTGTTTAAGACGTTTTGATTGATTATTGGTGCGCATGCGCCAAAGCGTCGACAAAACGGTCGAGTCTCTGGATAAGGAAATATTTTAGATATTATATTTTTAATGGTTTTTACATTTGGGAATTAAAAGGTTGTCAAACGTATGCCGAGATAAGTTTATAGTATATTTAGAAGTTTTTTTAATGATTTAGCATTGATAAGTCAAAGAATTTACCAAAGAAAATATTTTTAGAAAGATTGATTTACTAAATATCAAGTTAGTAATTTATAAAAAATTGTATAATAGCCTTTAAGTAATTTTTATAAATAATACACTAATTTTTAGGGCTTTAACAAATATTTAAAATAACAAATTAAAGAAGTGAATAAAGAAAATAGTTCTGGAAAGATTGACAATCAAAATTTTATGCTGATATTTGATTTAAATGTTATTTTTAGATTTTTTATAATTTTTAAGGCCTAAAAAAATATTTTAAAATATGTTTAGCACATTTTTCTGCAGAAAATTGAAGCCTAAATCCTTTAAATAAATATGAGCTATTGTTTGTATTGATACACCTTTAAGACAGCCCCTTTAACCTGTCAAAATCAATCTGAAAATGATCTTATTATTATTTTTTGTTTTTGGCCAAGTCATGCGCCAAAAAAGAGCCGCTTTTATTAATTATTTTGACCCAGAATCTGTACGAATCGGAGCGGAGAGTATCGGAAATCTGAGAACTGAGAAACCAAAGATCGAGCTCGCGGTATATATGAGTATTTTATTTTGGAGCTCCGGCGCGCGTTTGTTGTCAGTTTCGGTTTGAAATATTTACCACCTGTGATGAATAACGTTACATTTGCGTTGATTGTTTTTTATCCGTGATTTATCGAGAAGTGCGAGAGTGGTGCCAGCACCGCCATCGATGGCCAGGCCCACATAATGCTGATTACTCAGGTGTCTGAGGTGCGTGTCTGGCTTGTATCTTGCCTCTTGGGGCCCGTGTACCGTTAATTAATTTGCAAGTCCCTGCCTCGTAGCCGTCTTTTTACTTTGTTGATGTTTCTCTGTTTTCGGTTTATGTTTTTTTTTCTCTTAATTTATATTTTTTTGGTATTTATTTTAGCTGGAATTTGTGGTGCAAAGTGCACGCCGGGTGGCATTCGTCAGGCGATTGGAAATGGGTTTATGCGGGAAGCAGATTACGCGAAGAAGTCATCTTGGTAACATAATGAGATGGCCATGAATCATCTTGGCCGGTGAAAAAAAATACTTATCGAAGTGGTAAAAGGGGAGCCTGCTTTCTACATGTCTGGGAATTTGTGGCATTTTTGGTTTAACTTTCTTTGGTTTACTCAAGAAAGATTTTTTGAAAACTTACATTATTTTAACATAAATACCCGATTATTTTGTCACATTTTAAGGGATTTTATTAATTAAACTAAAACCAAAAGGTCTTCTTGCTCTAATAACATTGAATTACAAATTTAATTGGACTTTTTGGTCCATCGCATCTTGGAGGTGCTCGGAGAGGTCTTGCTGGATGAAGCGGTGGCTACGGATAACTTGGAGAAGGCTGATGTCCCTGGTTTAATCGAAGACGAGGATTTTTCGGATTTATTTTCAGGCTTTCGCTTTGTCTTTAAATTTGTCGTAATGCCAGATTTCGGGCGAGTTTTAAAATTCTTAATTTCCTCGACTATGGAGGTCAACAAGGGAGTTTGTGGAGGATCTGGTGCCGAAGCCATAGGTAAGGTGATCATTCCCTGGGCACTGATAGATCGACTTAAAGCCTCCGCCTCCTTGTTCGCCTCCTTTTGTCCATCACGCATCAAAGTGTTTATCCTTTCCCTTCGTAGCCGTTCTTCATTCATCCGGTCACGCTGGGTGGCTCTGATGTTTTCAAACTCCTGCCAAAAGTTTAGGCTAATCTCCGCCGAGTTACGGGTAATCTCGCGCCGCAGTTGCTGGGCCAAGCTCAAGTCTCGGGGCACTTCGACTTTGGGGTTTCTTTGGGACATGGCAAGGATTCGATAGAGAGATTTGTGGCTGAAATTTGGAATTCGTTTAAGGAATCTTATATGTAGCTTGAAGGAAATAGTCCCGATTACTAGATTCAAAATTAGAAAAAACCTGTAAAAATGTGAAAAATATATCCTCTTAAAAATCTAAAAATTAAAAATGTTTTTTCTTAAAAACTGTTTATTGCAGTCTTAGAAAATATAGGTTTCTTGAGTCACTCTCGACCCCAGAGCCAGATATCCGGGCTCCACACTCTCTTGGCTGCAGGTTGAAATGTTGTCTTGGACAAAACAAAACACGGCACTCGAACATGACGTTTGTTGTCGTTGGGAGGCGATTTTGATCGATGTGCGTTTTCTAATTGCTGCCAACTTTCTTCTTAATTGTGGCAAGAAAAATGAGGCCCGTATCGAAATGGCATGAAAAGCACAACAATGCAAACAAAACGAAGAAAAGGCAGCTGCCTTTTGGGTGGGGGAGAAATTGAAATTGTTTGTCGGTTTTAAATAAAGAATATATTTTGTGGCCTCTCTTTGGGTTCTCCCGCAGATTCTCCCTCCTCCCGCAATCAATCATTTTGGGGGTACGATAGAAGCTCGAAACGAAAACTTAGCCCAATTGTTAAGGCAAACAATAAAGCCGATATGGATCGTCTTGGTCAACTCCATTTAGCTCACAATGAAAACAAAATTGCAGGCTTTCGGCTGGGGTAACATTTTTTCGTATTCTTTTTGGGCGTAGGGTATCGGGAATCTTGGGCTCCCCGCTGTGCACTTGTCGAAGCCAAGAGTTCAATGCGCAGCTACCAGCTCACAATTTATCCTTTATGGCTTTTGTTTCTGCAGAAGTGAAAACAAAAGATTGTCATCGTAAGGGAGAGGGAGCAAGGAGGAGAAGGCTGTTGCTGGTACTTTGCATATTATTCCAGACCCTGCTCATATCCGTACTCTAATTGGGTGAAAGTGCTCTCCTTGGCTTAGAAAGTGTGACAGTTCGTGCTCTCCCATCCTCATCATCATCATCAGCATCAGCAGCAGCAGCTCAGCAGAAGCATCAACATCAGCATCATCCCCATCATCGTCATCGCTCAGAGCCTGTCAAATCAATATCTATGGCTATAGCTTATACCTGTGGCTCCGGCTATATAACATACATCACCCGCATATATAGGCATCGCCAGCAATCAGGCGAACAACAAAAGCCGTAGCCGGCCCCAGAAATATTCCCAGGCCAGGAAAACTAGAACTCAAAATCATACATCACAAGCAATTACCGGCTAAAATGCGCCAGAGTAAGCCCCCTACGACCGATAGTTGCAGCAACTTGCCAGCCAAGCCAAGCGACTAACCTTGGTCGCTAGTTAAAGCCTGCAAAGAAAAAAATAAAATAAGAAGAAAATATCGAATAGTGGGCAGCTATTATTACTGTTGTGAATACCCTGAAAAAGGGCGGGTTATGTGGATTCCAAGGTGAAGGTTGCTGAACTTTACAAAATATGTTGAAGAATTTTTAAAATGTTAATTAAGGAATTCGGTACAGGTTAAAAATGTGTAAAAATATGTAAATTCAAGGGTTCTTTGTAAGTAATTTGGCTTTATAAATTATTTTTATATTGAAAGGGATCTTTAATTATACCTAAGCCGGCTTGAAACGAAAGACTTAGGAAACAAACTTGGTACAAAGAGGGAGTTCTCACCACTTTTTATAGAAGCAATTGTTTGTTTAAGAGTTTCAAAAAATATGTTAAATTAATTAAATGTTGTAAATATATTTAATTACAAAATAACCTACAGAGCATCCTAACTTCTTCATAACAAATTAACTCTAAACTTATGCCCTTCCCCGCTCGCCGTGATTCAAGCTGCTTGCTGTTGTTGTGTATGCTGGGCATGCATCATCATACCATCATCCCATTATCACATACCACAGGCCGAGCCAAGGTAAGTTGGGTCCCCGGACCAAGTCCAGAGCAGGATTGGGATTGGGCCGGTGCTGGTGCTGGGGCTGGGGCTCCTCCTTGGCTTTGACCGACTGAGGCGGCACTTGAATGCCTGGCATGAAATAAATCGCGTGTTTATTGTGCCAGCGGCGATGGCAGCGTTCGACGATCGCTTCAATGTTGCACATGGAAAATTGAACGCAATAGAATGCCACTAATCGATCGGACCGAGGAACTGGATGCTGGATAGTGGATGGTGGTGGATGTGTTGCCTTGCTGGATGCTGGATGCCCCCAGCTAAAAGCAGAAACAGAAAGAAAAAAAATGAAATGTTTCAAGTTCAAATGCAAGGTGCGGACTGCGGACTGAGTCGAAGTGAAGTGAAGGAGTGCCAAGTCTGTTGGCGGAGCGACTGGCGCAAGCAATCTCGAAATAATCTAAACGATTTGGCGAAAATCACGTCGAGCATCGTCGGCATCGGCATCCACCTGTTACGTCGAGCTCATTTTTAATGCCCCCAAAACGATGGAGTCTGGATTGGCTTTGGGTTTGGGGTTTGGGTTTGGGTTTTTGGGCTGGCCAGCCGGCCGGCATCGAGAGCAAATTGCAACAGCCAAATTCAACGAATGCCGGCGCACAGTTTGGCATAATAATGAAGGCGCAATCAACTGGACGGCCGGCTGGATGGCTGGCTGGCTGGCCAGGGGCTGCTCGCAGATCCTCCAGAAAATGCTTAAAGACTCCTCGCTTACACCACGAGAAAAGTGGGCCAGCGGTTGTTAGAAAATATGCCAGGATTTTGAGATATTTGGTGTTATTTTATGGGAATATATTTTTCAAGGCATAAAGAATGCCAAGACTGTGGCCAAAAAGGATCACAGAACACAATTATAGTTGATTAAATTGTTGGAATAATTTTATGGTTTTTTTTGGAGACAAAAATAACAAGATTTACATATGAGTTTTAGAAACGGAAGACTTAGGCAACGAACTTGGTGAAGCAAGGAGTTGCTAGGATTATACTTTAAAGGAATGTTTTCTTTAAACTTAAACAAATTATGGAAGAATGTCTTAATTTAAATCTTCAATCTATTATTAATGAATTTTTTGTAAATTTTTTATAATCTTTTTTTCTGGCATCTTTTTCCAATCAAAAAATTAAAATTAAAATTAATTTTAAGTATTTTAAGGCTAAAAGAAATTATAAATCTAATGTCTCTAAAATTTCCCAAAGTGTATTGGAGAACGTTCAAGATGCGGCCCAGGTGAGGGTGCACATTGCACAGATTAAACATTATTTCTCTTCGTTTTTTTTTCCTTTTTTTTTTGGTTTATCTACCAATACAATGCATAATTTCTAGCTGCTGGCCTGAACCGGAGTTACCAAGAGTCTTTAGCTGTGGGTCCCTCGGCTCGTTTTGGTGTTATTCTAAACGGCTTTTAGACAAAAGCATCAGCCGGGTTGCCCAAGTTCACCTCACGCTGCCAATCAATCAATCACGGCCAAGAAGCCTAGTCATCTGAGCATCTGCCGACTCTCCGGCTCTTTGAGCCTGGTCAAGTGTAATGGTTTTGTCATGATGCAGCATTTAAGCTGCCGCCGTTGATTGATGCGGCAAGAAGTGGCCACAAGAGTGGCGAGTTAGGAATTTCACACCATTGGATCACCTCAACTTGACTCAACTCCCGAAGATCTATGGAAATTTTCTGCCATACACTTGTCAGTCATTTCCCGCCGTTAGTTCACTTGTGGTACTTGGCCGAAACGAATTGGGAATTTAAGAAAGAGATTTTAACAGGCTTGGGGAAAGAGATTTGTGGGAGAGTTTAATAAAATTACATAAATCTATAATCATTTGTAATTAGCAACTTTATTAAGCGTTTAACCTTAGAATTGGAAACTAAACAGGAAATAATACAATAAACTATATATAAAATGATTTAATCTTTGACTTTTAAATTTATTTTATATCACAATTTATAATTAAGCTTAAAATAAATACTTAAATTATTTCCCAATCATTTCTTCCTAATCTTTATGTAATATTTTCCACCTGATCCGCACTTCAACTCGTAATTAGTTCAACTTTTTCTTGCTTTCCATTTTCCATTGAAACACCTTGTTAGCCAAGATAGTAAAACGATTTATATTCGTAATTAATGATTGATTCGCTTTTGATTTGCAAACCATTTTCGAGTGAGGAAAAAAATTAAAGCATGAAAAAAACACCGACTGTTAAATCCCAATGCCACCTGCAAGGCGGCGTCGGCATATCAAATCAGCAAAATCAAAACAAAATTAATTGACGACAATTGTGGTTGTGTGGCAACCGCCACTAAAAATCTGCGGCAACAAACAGCCAAAAAACCGAAACAGTAATTATAGCAACAACATAGAGTAGAGCTTAGCTTGGCCGCAACATCGACAGACGTCAATTGTCTAATCAACAAATTTAGTCAATAAATCGTAATTAATTAACGTTCGATTGGCAGGCTAAAAGAGTTTTCAATTTTCTTGCATTCGATTCCGACAGAGCGCCGAGAAACTGAAATTCAAATTTGAAAAGGAACCGATCCCCGGCAAGGAAAAAAAAAAAAACAGAAACAAAAACATCAAGCACAAAGCCAAATCCATATTCGTGCATTGCGACTAATTTTTATTGCCGGCAAAAATTGGCAACAGCTAATCAGTGAGGCATACGCCCCATGGAACCAAGAAACCGAGAAATACAGCCACAGATTCAGGGGTTTTCAGCCAGAAAGGGGTGTGGCTGGCAGGTGGCCATGTTGTTGGCTATTTGATAACATCGTTGCAATGTGTTTATTGTCCAAAAAATAACTACACAATCCGTGAAAAAAATCGAGCACAAAATCGGAGCGACCTTTTTGTTTTTTTTTGTTTGTTTTGTTTGTTATTTTTTCCTCTCAAATCGAAAGACTAAGACAACGAACTTGGTCGGGATTAAGCTTAGTCTGGGTTTGTATGACCATTGATCAGGTTTTAAAGTTAATTAATATTTTATTTATTTTTTTTAACTTGTTTACTTTAGTATGAAGTACTTTCTAGTGCTAAAATATTTTTGAAAATAATTTAATATAAATTCCTTACTGATCAACTCTATTTTTCTGGAATTTCCGTTGCCAAGCAAAAGTCTCAGTCTCCTATCATTTTTGGCGCTGCCTTGGACCCGCTTATATCATAGCCACAATTATTTGGTAAGAACTTTTAATTAATAACACTTAATGCTCATGATAGATGCCCCGACAGATTTATAACTCACTCGGAGCCGCCGATCAGCTAGATCAAAAGAGCCTCTCAAACCGCAGCCCGCAACAATTTGGCAGTTAATCAAATTAATTGCTTAGAAAATCAACATGTTTCGGCCGAAATCAAGCGATTCGGTAACAATGACAAATAACGAATTATGAATAGATATGAGCGGTGATCATAAATGAATATGAATAATACCCAGACATATGCACATTCAAGGCCCCCAAGGAAATAGATGGGAATGTGCAGCTAAAAATGCTTTTTTTTTTGAGTTGAATTTTTGTTGGTTTTATATTCTTGGAAGAGCATTATTTAACTCTGGACTAAAAACGAAAATTGGCCAAAAACGAGGCACATAAATCACCAAGCACACACGAATCTTTATTTATTTATTTTTCTTTTTAGCGCTTTTCGGGGTAGAATCATTGACAGCGGCGGCGGAAGCATTCATTGTTTCCCAATCTCTCGATCCCGCAAATCCGAAGCGATGGCGACGACTTCTTGGTATTTTATTAAGCCACACAAATCAAAAATAAACCGATACAAAAAAAAACCTTAAAAATATTCAGCAAAAAAAAAAAGGAGGCAAAGGAAACCTTCTCTTGCGGCAAGTTGACTCATGAATTTGGATGCTTAATTCTACTTTAAAGTTGTGTCTTTTGCTGCTGCTTCTTTAGCCTTTCATATCGACAATGCCAATGCGATTAGCTGGGCAAACAAGTGTTAAGGTTTTGCTGCTGGGTGCTGCTGCTTCCACTCCTTGGAGGTGAGAGAACGGAAAAAACCAAAAAACCAAAGCATGGCTAAATCCGTTTTCTTGCCATTTTTGGGTAGCATCTTTGTTTCACTGATTGGTTTTATTTTTTTTTGTTTTGTTTTGTTTGTTTGATTTTTTAGCATTGTGCCAAGATATGGCGGTGTTTTGGGCTTTTTAAGGAACGAATTAAGGCTCTAAGGTGTTGCATAAGAGTCACTAAAGAGCCAGTAAAGGCTTGGTAAGGTTCTATTTCAATTTAACTACTAACAGGAGCAAAGGGAAACATAAATATATTCTTTAGTTTTTAACTTATTTCTCAGCTTGATAAATATATTATTTCCTTCAATAGTTTTCTCTTGTTTAACATTTGTAACAGCTTGGAAAATTTCCCGCTTTTCAACCCACTCTTACACTTGTTATTACCTCACTTACCTGGCCAGAGATTCAGTTAGTTTTCTTAAGCTAAAATTTTCTCATTGTTTTTTTTTTTTTGCATGTGGATTCCTCTGCGCACGAGTATCTGGCGGATCGCTTGTAGCAACAACAAACACAGCTAACTTTTCTGAGGCGAACAACATGTGCTAACAAAACATTGATCATTGTTCAACATGTAAATTCACTAATTTGGCAACGGAAAACAGCCAGGGGCTATAAATGGTAACAGCCAGCGACAGAGTCTCTCAAGAGCCAAGAGACTCTAGCCAAAAGTCTGTCCTTATGGCCAGGCCATAACAATTTTTTGCATACGACAAACAAAACGAAATGATTTCGTTGTTGTCATTGGTGCAGAGAAGAAAATTCAGGAGTTTAAGGATAAAATTATTTTTTTTTTAATTAAAAAATTTCCTTTATTTATTTCTTTAAATAAGAAAACTATGAGGCAGTTTTATCCTTTAAAAAATATAGTTATTTCTTATTTATAATTTCTTAGAATTTAAATAAGTAGTTTAAAGATTAGTTGCTTGATTTTTCTCTCTGTGACTTTGGTTTTTCCTCCTCCTTGGCTGAAATAAAAATAAAAATAACGATTTGCATAAAATTCGAGTAAATAAAACACAGAATGCGTAGAAGGGCTGCTGCGAGTGACTAGAAATCAGAACAGAACGAGAATTTCGCAGAGCTGCGAACTTATTAAAGCTGGGATATCTGAAGAAGGAGTCCCAAGACCCAAGACCCGAGACTCTTTTGCCTGGCGGGGATGATCATCCCGTGGCCAGCCCACCCCCCGCTACATCGTCCTCCCCCGATTTGTTGCACTTGACAAGGATCAAGGTTGCCTTCTCTGCCATTACTGCCTCGCCCTTGTCGCCTTTTTTGGGGAGTCGGCGGCAGTGGGCCTCCAAATGGAAATTGCTTTATGGCTTGTATATGCAGATTGGGGCATGCTCTGGCCTGCAACCGTTGCAACCTGTTGCAGCTCTTATTTTTTTATTTATATTCTTTTTTTTTTTGGAGCTGGAGAGCTGCCTGTGTGCTGGGCCTGGAAATTTATGCGCAAGCGCGCGCGGCTGATTCTTATTTTTTCGCCTTTAACAAGGCCTTGGCTGCAAAGCCGAAGCACTGCCGCCTTTCTGGGGGATTTTCTGCTGAAAATTCAATTTGCTACAAAATGTGCGCCGCTTTTTGCATATCTTCCAGCAAAATTCGTGATTTACAATTTACGTTTCGTTTTCCTGCTCCGCAAAATCCGCAAAGCATCCACAAAAGCCGCATCCTTTCGGGGCTCATTTGCTGGGCTCATGGCAGGGGAAATGAGAGGATGTTCTCGTGTCACGAGGGGAAATTTAGTTAGAAATATTTTTTAAAATAATTTGAAAGTAATTAACTTTGAATTTTCTGATTTTGTGAAATAAGTATGCATTTTTATCTCATCTTAAGTAAAATTTTTACAAATCAGCAGGTTTAATATGTGTTTAAAAATATTTTCAATTTATAAACTAGACCTAAAATTTAAAATTTTACGCAATTAATTTTAATAATTTCATTTTTTATCCATTTTCTTAATTTACCAATTAATTCAAGTGGTTATTGTATTAAAAATATTTAAATAATTAAATATATTTCTTAAATTTAGCTTCCTTAATTTTCTGTCTAAACTTAACTTTAAACTTATCTTAATTTCTTAGAATTATTTTGTTTGACTTTAATTGTTTATAAATGCTTTCTGATTTTCAAAATATATTGTATTTTGTATACTTCCCTGGCAGGATCCTCACGTTCCCATCCCTTGTAGCCCCATTTGGGACCTTCCTCCTTCTGTGTCTGATTTAATTTTTGTTCTTTTTCATTTGCCTTTTTGCCTTGCGGTCTGCTTTCGGAGTTGAAGCCGAAGTTGGACTCTGGCTGGAAGTCAGCGGAGTCTTTGGAGGTTCACCTGTTTATGCCAGATTCCTGGCATGCGATTAAAATCACCTGCGCGAGCTTTTGCGCCCACGCAGTCGCAGCTTCGGGTTAAATTGGGAAGAGTTGGGTTGCGATGGGATGGGATGGGATGGGTCTTCATGGTCGTCCGGATTTGCCTTGATTTCTGTGCGATGTTCTGGCTGCGCCCAGTATTCACTCCGTTCGGGTTCATTTATTATGCACTTGGCTTTTATTTCATTTTAGTTTCGTTTTATTTTTTGTGTTTCCTTTATTTTTGGTTCCTTTTTTTTGTGTGGCTGTGGCTCGCTCGCTGTTTATTCAAACTAATTTAATTTGTGCGCGGCTTGGGTGCGCGCCCGCAGGTAAAATCTTGGCAGGTTGCTGTGTTATTTTGGCGTTTCACGCACTTGGCGCATGTTGCAGTCACGCCTTTTGTTGCCGGCCTCCAACTCAGGCTCCACTGACCACTGTCCTCTGTCCTCTGTCCAGTTGCAATTCCAGAAAAGAAACCCCGAGCCACACGCAAAAAGTTGTTAAAATGCAAATTAAATTAGAGTCAAAACTGATCGAGAGGAGGGTGTGTGGGTTTGACGTGGAGTGGGGTTAGGGAAATCGGTTCAAGTATTATTTATATATATATTTTTTTAGGGGGAGATCTAGTTAGAAAGGCAAGGAACAAAGTAGATTAGTTAAAATAATTGTTATAGAATTTTTATTATTATTTTTCATATTTAAATTGTATTTAAAGTCCTTTTAAACTTTTAAAAATGACTCCTTATGATATATTTATCCTATAAATATATATATAAATTAAATAAATATATAATAATTACAAAAATTCGTTGAGTAATACTGCAATTTAATCGATAATAACCCCGCATATACATTAAATCATCTTCCCTAATCTTTACCTCTACTTTAGGTTAATACATGTTTGACATTTGTAGATTGTAACTTATGCAGCGAAGTTATTAATAAAACCTTTTTTGTTTTTAAAAAAAAAAAAAAAAAAATCTTCCCTAATAACAGGGGTTAGTTATATCGCGTCATCTGTTCGGCTGAGTGGGAGGTCAAGGTTCCCATGGTTATGATAGATAGATGGATATATGCCGGGATGCATAATCAATTAATAATGGGCCCCCTGGAATGGCCATGCCAGACACAATTGCCACAGAAGTGGCAACATGTCCATTGTGTCTGCCGAATTTTACTTTTGCGTTCCGGTGCTGCCGTGGAAAAGTAGCAGAAGGCGAAAAATAAACCGTGACACGGCAGTGGATGCACTACGAGAAATAAAGTACAATGTTTTTGGATAAAGGATTTTTCTAAGAAATTTTAAAAGTATTTAAAGGGTTCTGAATGAGTAGAATAACTTAATTGAAATTAAAAGGAACCTTATTCATAAATTTCTTTAAAAGGCTGCGGATTTTGTTTGATAGAAGCTTTTCCGTGTTAAAAAAATCTTTTCCTTTATAATTCTAGTTCAAATTTTTGTGAAAACTTTAAAATATGCTAACAGAAATTTGCAGGAAATTTAAGTAAATTTATTATGGACTTCGAATACATTTTTAAAATGAAAATAATAAATTTTCTGAAATTCAGGCTTAAAAAAATATTTAAAAAATATTATTACTTCGTATTCTCTTTGTTCTTAGAACCCTATTTTTGATTATTTTTTCTTCCCCTGTATACCCTCTGTCAGGCACTCATTGAGCCGTGGTCAAAGTTTACCATCAAATTGCTAAAATAGCAAATAATGAAGCTGACAGCAGTAGCACCAGCCACGGATGCAGGCTATAGTTGAGGGCAGGACTAGTACCAAGACCAGGACCAGGGGATGATCCGGCTGCTAAGCCTGTGTTAAGGGCGGCGGCGGCAATTAAAAAGGGGGCGAACTGAGCCGATCCCAACCCCGCAAACAAACTCTGTTGTTGTTACAGCAGCCGGGACATAAGCAACACTTTGCTGGTCGTGGGAAAATGCTCGAGGAGGGGCGCAAAAAAAAAGATACGATGCGATACGCACTCGGCGGTTTGACGCAGGCGAAAAGATACATTTGTATCTGCCGCAGACAGCGAGCGTCTGCTGGCCATCAATTTCGGGGTAATTCATCGGCGGCGGGTGCGTGCAGGGCTTTAATTTCTCAATGCCGGCCGTTTGGTCCTTTCTGGTACTTATCGCCGGCATCCTCGTGTCCTCCCGCCACACTCACTCGGGCCACTTGAGTCCCACAATCGAGTGTGTTGTGCGTCGTCGTCAATGGCCCTGCGGTGCTGACTGTGTGTGGGAATCGCTGCCGTGTCTCTATGAAGAAAAGCATATGCTTTTGCCTCCCCCTTAGGGATAAAGACGGGCATCAGCCCACCTCTCTGAGGGATTGGGAAAGCATAGTGTTTTCTGGGAAATGCTGCGTATTTTTTAAGAATTATAAATTATAATTATAAATTATATGAAATATCTTTAAAAGATGAGCGATATGATCCATATTAATAAGATCTTAAGATCTATTAAATTTTTTCAAACCTTAACCTGAGAAAAATTAACTCTTCAATATCAAAACAAATATTTTGCAGTTTTAAGAGAACTTAAAATATTTAAACCTTCGCTATTCCATCGAATCATCACCCTTCTCCGTATATTTTAGCTATTTTTCCACCTCGTTGCTTCCTTATTTTTTTTATGTGTATACAAACCAGCATCACCCTTCCTCCAGGGGCCAGTTTTTGCTTTTAATGGCCTTGTGCGCACACTATCAATCCGTGCGGCCACTGGCATCTTCAATTTTTATGCATATTTGCAGTGCGTCGGTCACGTGCCGCAGATCCGAGTCCTTTGTCGCCGGGTCCTGTACCTGTCACAATCACACTTTGCGGCATGCTGCAGCATTGCAAATAATATAAATTAATATTTCTCTCCACCGAGAATCGAGTAGTCGTCACCCTTAGTTTATATTTGAGGTTTTGTCTGTTTACCAGTATCTCAGATTTGCTGATGAGATTGCCAAAAGTTGAACTCTTAGGTTTTTCCCTTATTTTGGGGCGGGTTTTTTCAGCAAGGACGAAAAGGTACACTGTAAGTTTGGGGTGTGGGAAATGGTACGAGAGGATGCACAGTATATATTTGAATTTTGTATTGTGGAAAAGGACGAGAAATCATAGTAATTGTGATGTAAAATTGGACATTTGATTAATGCTTGTTCGGAGTAGCAGGAAGCGTATGTGATGGATGATGTAATTTAAGAGGATATTTTTTGACAAGAAAAAGACTAATTGGTTGAGAAGTTGTGAGTGTCACAAAGGATTTCTAAATTGTTTATAATTTAAGGAAAAGTTTAAGGAAGTTAAAGGAATTTTATAAATTTTTTAGGTGATCAAAATTAACTTTAAATAACATCCTGACAATTTATTTTTTAATATTCTTTAAGATTTTATAAGCTTTAAAATTCTTTTTCTAGAATATTCATAAATTCCCAACTGAAATCTAAATGCATTTTCTGTATTTTTCCCAGTGCTATTTACCAGAGATTTTTGCCAAATCCTTTTACCCCCTCTTTGCTCTTCTTCCAAAATCGATGGCAAAAACAAATGGCGCTCATTTCCGCTTCCATTTTAACATCTTCAAGACACGTGTCGTCGTCATCAGCCGCCTCGCCGGTCGTTTGCCGGCATAAAGAAATTGCCAACTAATAAAAGTGCAGATTTGTCAGGGATTTTGATCAACACAAAAAGCACAAATAATCGAGACAGCCGTCGAAGGGTGCCGGACAGATAAAAGGCCAATTTTAGGTGGCACTTTCTGTCCAGGGAGCAGGTCCAAAGAGACCACGGGGGATTATGAGGCGGGCCTGGGTCCTGGGTACTGTCAAATGCGAGTTGATGAGCCGCATTATTGCAAATTGCCGGTGGGTGTCAGCGACAGACAAGTCACCCAAATGGCACTTGATACTGTCCTGACTGGGGAGGAGATGTGACTAAATATTCATTAAAATTGTGAACTATGCAAAAAAATAAATTAGGAAAAGATTTTCATTGACTTTTATTATTAATAATGATTTATTTTAAATGGTTATTAATTTAGTTAACTTTTTCCTCTGTATCCTTCAATTTCTTTCTCTTTAATGACTTGTAGGAATGACAGTAATATTTCCTTTTATGATTTTGACTTGTATAGTTTAATTTTTGCCTGTGTAGGTGGCAGGGAAGGTGGCACCAAGTCCAAGTCCATTCTGCCTGGCAAGTTATGGACCAGACGAGAGTGCGAGATGCTGTCGAGGGCATAAACAAAGGCATTAGACATCGTCGTAGGCTCTGGCGAGCCGAAAGTTGATTGGTGTCAGCCATAAAGTTCGTTTCGCCGTCTTTCCGCATCCTGTTCCGCATGTGGCCAAAAGTGTTGCCAAATCAAATAACATTTAGTTTAAAATCAAGACTAAATAAAGGTTAAAAAATGAGTTAAGTTAAGTATTAAAAAGTTCTACAGCTTTGCTAGATTGTTTAATGTCTTAAATAATTGTTTAATATTATATTTTAATTCAGAAACCTTTAAAAGAATCAAAATCTAGCTAGTATTTAGCCCCTTTGGCATTTCTGTTGGCCAAGGTGGCGCCAAAGGCTTTGATGTGCGGCGACTCTCTCGTTCCTTCGTTAGACACGCAGGCGTTGATGGACATCTTGGAGTTTTCAGACTGGCCGGCTTTGAAAAGTGTCGCCTGGTCGGCGGCTAGTCGCCGGCGTTAGAGCCTGGTCCAAAGAGCGACCGGCGTCAAATGGTGCTTAGCGTCACCCACTCTTGGGGTACCTGAGAGATCCAAGACCTGGACCAGAGTACCACTCCTGGCCCTGGCTCAGGCTCAGGCTCTCCATCGCCATCTCCATACCATTTCCCATCTCATTTGCATGCAAATGTGCGCGGGTGTTGGCCCAGCACAAAGCTATTGTCTTTCCAGTATGCAAAAAATATGCAAAGCTTAAATTTATGAGAAATTAAAGTAAATTTATTGCCCTGCATTCGCCTGTCTCTCTTTGTGGGGAGGGAAAAATCACGGTTCGGTGGGAGGAAAACACTTTCTGCGGCGGCTGTCCCTTATTTTTTCGGTTGATTTTGTTGTTTTGTCTCTCTTACTGATTGTGTGATTGATGGAGCTCATATGCATGTTGTTGATAACTTTCTCTCACTGCAGAATAATGCTGAAATCAAGTTTAATAATACTTTAAACTTTGACCGTTGAAATGTCAGCAGGAAGAGCAGTCACAATTTTTGGAGCAAAGCTAATTTCTTAATATAAAGCGCCATAATTTTATTTACAAACTATACAATTTTATATAATTTCCTAAATTTCCAAATAACCTACTGACAACCTTTTCTTAACCTTCAAAATAAAGAAAAACCAAGTTTCTTATCTAATAACTACTTACAATCACACCATTAACCTTATTTACTAAGTATTACTCTTGAACCCGTGAAAATTACATAATTTTGGGTACCTTTAACTGGGCTTCCGATTGATCTATTCCAAATACAAAATCAGACTTTCCACACGTTAACGGGGCCAATCGTTTGGGGCCACACCCACCAGGCTAATCAGCGCACAGACAAATCATAAAAGCCACCCCTCCAAAGGGGGGAACACCTGATGCAATTTGCCAACTGCAAGCAAGGCCCCCTCCGAGCTTAGTTTTTTTCTTTGGGAAAAAACAACGACGACTGGCAATCACAATTGCTTGGCAATTTCACACTTTCAATCGACGGCAACCGGCGGGCAAACGAATTTGGACTCGAATTGGGATCCTGAGAGCATTACCAAAATACCCAGAGAAATACAGAAAAAAAACTGGGGGCCACCACTGTGCAATTAACACCTCAGCGGCTGACTAAAATTATATACACGGCTTTATGAGTGGACTCCGACTTCGAGTCGAGTTAGAGTTGCGGCCAAGTGTTTTTACTTCTAATTAATAAATATAGTACGAAGTGAGCTTGGCCAGCATGCAAATAATATAAAATTTTATGGCCCCATACACGGCAATGCACTTTAATTTGTTGCCACAGTCGTATTTTTTTCGGGGCAAAAATATTTCTGCAAGTATTTCACCTGCAGCCAAAAAGCTGCAAGTAAAAAACTCCTCCAACGCCGAAGTTGCTTTGCCGATTTTTATGGATCCTGTTGCTGCTGCTGCGCCCCATAATTCAGTTCACTCAATAATAATTTTTTGCCATTTACCTTGCCCATTTCAGAAAATGGAAAAAACTTGACAATAATTCAGTGGCAGTCGCCGCAGTTGATTTTATTGATCGGCTTTTGCCTGGCCCGGCGAGGTCCGCTAATTGATTTTCAATTAATTTATTGTAAACATTTTCGTGCGACACCTCTTATTTAGTGCATAATTAAATGTGCCTGACAAAAATCGCATTGCCTGCATTTTTAAATGATTTATATCAGTGCGACCATAAATCAACGCTCAAAAGCCGCCGATCAAAATTAATCACAATGGTCACACTTTTTGGTAAGAAATTTTGCGTTCGATTTAGAGATGAAGGCGTGAGGTAAGGATATATAACTATAGATATAGATATATGTTAAATTTTTTAAAAATTCATGTGTTTAGGAAACCTTTTCTAAAGGATTTATAAATGATTTAACCCCCGCCTTATTGTAATTTTATTTTATACTTAAAAACTACAAAATAAAGTATTGTAAAGTATCCCTTTTATTTGTAACTAAAAATAAAATGAAATTAGTAACCCTTTTTAATTTCAAAACTATCCCTAAATAACCTATTTACTTTTACACAAGTATCTATAAACATCTCAAGTTCTTACAAAGAAAAACCCCTATTTAATTGGTAGCCTTAGGCCACCGCCTTGGCTTTTAAGTTATAAATCTTGGCTTAATTAATGTGAGGCTATTACTTGGCTAATATTAATGGTCTTTACATCAGGCAAGAACACCCTGTAAATCACGCTCACATCACTAGGCCAATGGCAATCGCTGCATTAGGTAATCATGCAAAAAGCTTTTTTTTTTTTTGGTAACTGCATATCCTTTCGCTTCGATGTGGACTACTACCCTGCGGCAGTGAGTTCAGAATCATGGGGAACCATTGTCAGACGACTCCGCTCCACTCACTTTGGCATATTAGTTTCAATTCATTTTAGTGTCCCGAAGTCCAACTGTCCGAATGTCCGAATGTCCGATTTCTGTGGCTTTGTTTGGTCGCGACGGGCGCCGCATTTGCGAAGTGTTGCCAGTCAATTGACAGTCCAACTGACATAGCCGCCTGCAGGCCGTCGTCCAAGTGGAGCTAAGAAACCACTGGGAGCCGGTGAGCTGGTGAGCCGGTGGAGAGCCAAGAGCCGTAGTAGAGTCGGGTCCAGTCCAGGACTTTTATGGTCGTCTGGCCGGGGCGCTGGGGCTTATAAATTATCTCTGTTTGCCTCCGTTGAGAGTTGTCAAGTTGGCTGTGGTTTTTGGATAAATCTGGCTATTTCTAAGGATCCATTAAGAGATTTATTAATTATATATAAATAAATAAAAATTATATATAATATAAATAAAATATAAAAGAGCATAAAAGCAAGCAAATAACAAGTTGGAAAAAAGGGTTTAGATTTTGGAAGTACACACCAATTTCTCTGTCGAGATTTGTTCGATTTGGAAGTATATTTAGGAGTATTTATGGTTATTTTAAGGAATCTATTAAGTAATATATTCGTTATTTATATATTTTATTAACTAAAGAAAATAGTTCCTAAAATAATCAAGGCTAAAAGTAAGCCAATTTCAGCTGAATGGTAAGGGAATATATTTTAAGAGCTAATCAAGATAGAGTATCATTGCAAAATAGTCCTTAAATATTTAAAATATTGAAATATTTAATATTAAAAAAT
Source organism: Drosophila leontia (assembly GCA_008042735.1). Classification (NCBI taxonomy): domain Eukaryota; kingdom Metazoa; phylum Arthropoda; class Insecta; order Diptera; family Drosophilidae; genus Drosophila; species Drosophila leontia. The sequence goes on along the minus strand of VNKB01013532.1, from coordinate 838 downwards.
GTTCACATATATCTTATTTAATTAAAAACTTTCTTAAATATTTTCAAATATTTTTTCTTGTATTATTTTTAATTTTTTACTAATTTATTAAGCCAACACTGCCGCCAACTTTGATTTGGTTTCCGTCTGTGGCGCACTTGCCGTTGCCATTTGGAAATGAAAAGTGACTCGGACTGGGACTCGGACTTGGAAACGGACTCTAACTATATCTCCCAACTATAACTCCAAGCCGAACTCCAACTCGAAGTCCAGCTCAGTCTTTCGATCGCATAAATGTGTTTCTATATGGCCTGCTTATTACCTAATTTCATTGGGTCCGCGATGCATTGACAGGCGTTTGCTCATTCGCCTCGTCGGTCGATTGCCTCGAATTGACTTTGGCATTTTAAGTGCCTCTTTTTATTTATTTTTTTGTTGTGTTGTGTGGCTTTTGGCATTTGGCCAAGCCAAGGGTTAGGAGGATGTTGTTTATGCGTGAGCCTTGTGTTTGATTCGTGCCCAATGCCGGAGAAAGTTATTTATCGGGACATCAATCATATAAAGTAGACAGGAGTTCAGTGGGAGAGCTTATGGAAAATATAAATCATAAGGAATTTTGATCATAAAAATGGGGGAAAATATCCTTAATGGACTTGATATTACATTTTGCAATAGAAAAACAGTTTAGTTTTAAGTTAACTTTTAATCCCCTTATTCTAACTTCCTCTTAAAAAAAGCAAGAATTTTCCTTGCCTTTTAATAATTAGAAATTTCCATATTCAGTTTCATTAGACATTCCTTGTCCGCCCAAAAAGACCCCAAAAGGTTAGCCAAATGCTAATAAGACTTGCGGCAGAAA
>VNKB01013521.1:722-37832 GCA_008042735.1 Drosophila leontia | reverse complement strand
ATATATAATATAAATTTAGATTTTTTACTCGCATTCTATAGGTTGCCTTGACTTATTTGAAATTTGACAGCAAATAGGAGTAGATAATGAAACCAAAAAAGTGTTTTTATTCGTTTAATAAATCCAATAAAATGTCCTCATGAAAACGCTTTAAACCGAAATTAAAGAATACAATGAACAATAGATTCAATTAATATTTAAAATTAGTTCCATATAAGATTTAATTCTTAGAATTGTTTTTTCATCACAGAAATGATGAAAATTTTGGGAGTTTCAACTTTGGCGTCGAATTCCAAAGACATGGGCAATGGTTCACGATTGGTACTATTTTTTTAGTGTGCCGTGATGTATTGAGAGTAGGTCCTACCGAAAATAATAAAGGTAAGTCCAATTATATAGGCCACGTAACTCAAAATGTCGGCAAACATCGGTTTTTTGTATTCTTAGGTATACCGCGGAACCTGTAGGTGATGGAAAATAATTTTGTATGGGACTTTTACTCAGGAGCACCCAAATATCATGGAAAACTTGATATGGTTCGTGGAAATTTTTGGCTGTGTACCTGTGTAATTTATTAAAACAAAAAGAATCCTGAACAAAGTATTCTATTTGATTACAAATATTATTTCATACATTTCAATAGAAAGATTTAGTCTTGTTCAAATTTAAATACATTTTAAAGTTAATTGCCCTCTTCAACTGTTTAAGTAATTTTTATATTGTTATAAAAACCAAGTCTAATCTAAAATATAACGATTTATATCCGATTAATATCCTTTCTTTCCTGAACATAAATCTTTCTATTTTTCTCTGTGTCTTTTTTTTTTTGTTAGGACAAGACGACGAGTGGCAGATTTCATAGTCAACTGCCATTCAAATATTCATGTGCAGGGCTGGAATCGGCTAAGACTTTAAGCCATTAACCTCGTGGCCGCTGTCATCATCAGGAGTGGAGCGACAGCCTCTCTCTCCTTCGCACTCTCTTGCTCCCTCTCTCTCTCTCTTTTGGGGCGGTGGGGGCACCAGCTCACTCTGTCGCCCTGTTGATGTGTGGCTGGGCACGTTTTTGGCAATTAAAAGCATATGCGGGCTAGGCCGCCGCCTCCTTGGGGCTAATCAACGAGGCCGCCCCAACAATTTGCTTGAAAATTAAACAAAGCAAAGGGCAAGGAGGGGAGGAGCAGGCGGAGGAACAGGAGCAGGAGCAGGAGCAGCTGCCAAGCCAAGACGATGGAGACCACGAAGACGAAGAGGGCAGAGTGCCTACCACAAGCAAACAAACGAATACACACACAGACGCGTCTGCGAAATTCGCTCACCCACACATGCTCACTGGCACACACCCATACATACATACCACACACTGCAGGAGCAGCAGCAGCAGCAGGAGCGGGAGCTGAAGAAACAGACTCCTTTCTTGCCACTGCCTTTTTTTGTATTTATTTACAAGGAAGCTAGGGTTTTTTTTTTGCACTAATAACTACAATGTATTCTGGATTTTATTTTGTATAATTAATCTGCACAAATCGCAATCGGTTTTTGGATTTCCCTTGCTTTTCCGTGATTTTCCACGCACTCTCACACACACTCGCGGTCACTCGCTCTCTATATATGCAAATATATACATATTATATAGTACACCCAGAAGTGTGCACAGTCCTGAAAGAGTTGCCAACAAATTGGTTTTGGTTTTAATTTCGCATTGGAGGTCACTTTGTTTGTAGAATTTTTAAGGATTTTTCGTTCCGGCTTTACCAAAATTAGAGAGGTGGAAAATGTATCTATGCCTGGGCTCTGAACAAAATTGTATCCGCTCGGCGTTAACGGCTCGACTCGACTCGACTCAACTCGCTCACGGACTCAGCTCGGGCGTGTTTGATTTTTTTGCGGAGACCGAGACCGAGACCGACTGGCACAGTGGCACTTACATCACGAAGCCGCGAAAATTCTGGGTGCGACCGGACCGGGCCGAGCCGAGCACCGCCGACAGGATATTCGCGCTCTCGGTCGGACTTCGGGTTTTGTGATTCGTTATTCGGGTTTCGCCTGTTGTTGGCACTGCTGGCACAGTTGTTGTAGGTCTCAGTTGGTTGCCCTGCTCCTGCAGCCATATCCTTTACACATATACACTCACGTATATATACGCGGATTGTTGTTGGTGCAGGCTTTAAGCACACGCAACTGTTTCGCAGAATGTGAGTGTGTGTGTGTGTGTGTACCGTGCGGTGCTGTGCGCTTTGTGTACAACCGGGAATCGTTTTGCCTCCCACTGCCAACTTACTCGCACACAAATCAACATAAATCAGCTAAATCGTCAGGATACAAGTACACACACACACACACAGTATACGTACACCCCGCCAAACACACACCACACACGCTCGCAGGCGAAGCACTGTATTAGTAGTAACATACGAGGGCTGAGCTGCAGGCCAAGCAGGGCTGGTTTGCATAGAGTGCACCGAGGACTAGTGGCTGGATCTCATGGCGTATGCGTAATGCAGTTGATGGGCAAATCTGTTTACCCATGACTGAGCAAATTTTGACTGGGCAAACTTCATTTTAGCCAGCTGGCGCTCATCACTGCAATTGAACTTGATGTTTGGCATGTGTAATCCAGCCTTATTGAAATATTAAAACATAATCTTGCCAGAGCCAGCTCAGCGTTAATTAAATAGTGCAGTAATTGCTGATGTATTTAACCCCTTTTCCCCATTTAAGCAGCACTGCATTGTCGATAGGTTTGGGAGCTTTTATTAATTATATTAAAGTATTCATCAAATAACTATATTAAATATTATATAAAAGTTTTCCTTTGTTTGTTTGTTGAGAAATATAACCTGATTGGGACATGGAAACTATTTTGTCCTATCTTTTAATGAAGAAATAATATTCCAACATAATATTTTCTGTGCTGTAATCTAATTATACTTTTTTTTTATGATATAATTTTTATTTTAACTTATTTATCTGTTTAAATTCAAAGTAAAAATGATATATATTCCATTTCTAGAGTATTCTCTTAATCTCTTTTGTTTTTCATTAAACAAAACATTTATAAATTCCCACTATCATCCTAACCGCAAAGTCAACCATTTTGATATCGCCACATGAAGGGTTAACGCATTTGGTTTGTCGCAGGCCAATTAATGATTAAAGCCCGTCCGAAACGACGAATCGAAAAAGATTTAAATGTCGCGCTATCTGCAATCTCAATGTATCTCCCGCTGTCATATGCAGTAATGGCTTTTAAAATATATATCGCCAGCCATTAAATACATTTCCGTTCAGGGACCGGCCCAATACACATACACATACACCATATATATATGGTACAGAGTTAGCACACAAAACCGGTTGGCAAATGGACATCCAGGCGGCCATTTTGTGGCCACAGGACAACGATGTGGATGTGGGAGCTGCTGCGAGTCCTTTGCCAGCGATGTCAACCAAGTTGACTTTTCGATGCGCACTGCTGATTTTTTTTAATAAGCATAAATTTTGGCACGTAAAGCAATATGGGTAAGCCGCAGACAAACACACATTCGCCCAGATCCTTATACAGTAAGAAAATTAGGCGGTATTTTTAAGATTTTTGGGTATAAGATAAACTATTAATTTAATCTTTAAAGATATTAAGAAGATATGAAACAATGTGTTGATTTTAAAATTTTAATGTTAATATTTCTCTATCTTAAATATTCATAAATTTGAGATATATAAATTATAATTAATGTTTGAAAGACTTTGTTGAAAGTAATTGGGATGCAGTTCTGCATAATCTTTAAGCAATTGAAGGACTTAAAACCCATTTTCTAAGATGCAAACTAAAATAAAGTTTCCTAAAATTGTATGTTTAGTCTCCTAGCATTTTTATATGTATTTTTTGCGCCGTGTAAAGGCTCAGTTATAACCGTACTAACGCCTCCGACCTCTCGCCCCTCCATTCTTCGAGCGGCGCAAATTGATTGAGTCTGCCGTTGTCATTTGTCGCTGTGGCGGTCCCAAAATTTATGAAAATGAAATGCCACGCAGCGCTTTTCCGCTCTTCCGCTTTTCCGCTTTTCTGGCACGTGTGTGTATGTGGAATCTGTGAGCCTTAATGTTAATGTGTGTGTATGTGAGCCTGAGAGCCGTCTCAGGCAGCGTCAAATTAATGAAACACATGCAGAGCCGCGTAATTTGTCATTTCGACAAATTTTTGAATTATTTAAACGGAAATCTTAACGTCAGGCAGCCGCGATTTATGCGACTTTCGGCGGTTCGTTGAATGTGATTCCGAATGCGGGTGTAACTGTGACTGTGACTGTGAATGTGAATGCGAATGCGAATGTGTGATGGGATTGGATGGCGTTTTAAAGACGCCGCATAAAATTGCCAACCGAAAAATGCCAGCCAAGGCTCACAATTTCCATTTACGCGGCAGCAAGAGTGTGTGTTTGGTGTGTATATAGTGTGTTTGTGTGAGCTCTGTTATTCCTTTCCCGTCTGGCAGAAGCTGTATGCATTATGCACACCCTGCAATCAAAGGGGAGGGGATATTTGACCATGATCAAAGGATGGGGTCTTCTATGATGACTTGAGATTTAAAAATGAATCATTTCTTTTTACATACATTTTTAAATATATATATCAAAATTTCCTTAAAGAAAAATTCAATTAAATTAGTTTTAAAGTTGCAAAAATATTTAAAACGTTTTTTACTTAGTTTAAAGTTAATAAAAAACTTCTTTTTACCCTTTTTGCTTAACTTAAAGCCTTAAGATCAGTACCTCTTGTTCTCTTCTTCTAACGTTGTGGCCTCGGGCTGCCTCCTTTGGCACTGGATATCCCCCAGGTTCGGCACTTTGGCAGTTCGGTGGCATTGTTGCTTGTTTCCATTTGCTTTTATGCGCCCGAAAAATGTTGGCTTTTGGACAAGGACGAGTGGGAGAGCGAGAAGTGAGCCGGGATTTGGGGGGGAAGGGAGTGAGTGGCAGTGGGATGTGAATGTTGCTTGGCTTAATAGAAACGTAACTGCGTACAATTGCTGGCTGCCGTCTAATGGGGCACGCACACAGTCAGAGCCCAGGACACACACACTGCCAGACTTTCCCACTCCCACACATGAACTCATGCATGCTGCCACTGCCAAAAAAATGCTGCCTTATCTCATTTGAATGCGCCTCGAATACAGCGCGTTAGTTGCTCTGCTTTCCTCGTTTCCTTATTTATTTTTCCTTACTTTATTCTTTTTTATATTTTCTTTTTTTTTGCGCTCCCTTAGCCGCTGTGCGATTTCGTTTCGGCATTTGTTTTCATTCGCAACGATATTTGGTGCTGCTTTGCATATTTTCGCCATAATCTGTATTATCGACGATTGCGACGCAGCAGAAGCTAAATTATGGCCAACTTGGCGGGGAAATTGTTTCCTTCTACCGAGATATTGTTTATGCAAGAGGGAAGGCCCTGGAAGGAAGCCCCCATATGGCATACTAATTGGGGCCGGGCGAAGATAAAGACCTATTGCCGCTAACAAATATTAAATATTTCCGCAGCCGCCTGCAAAATGTCACTCTTAATTGGGTAACTTTACATACATATATAGGCCTGTGTATATCTTTGGGAATACTTTTGTGGGGGGGCCGTCTCCAAAGGAAATTCATTCCGCTTTTCCTTCCACTTCCATTTCTTTTTTATATATTTTATTTGACTTTCTCCTCTCGGATTCTCTCGCTTCGTTTCTGTTCTGCTCTGTTCTGCTCTTTTTTCGGGTCACTTATGCAAACAAAGTTATTAATTACACTTGCTGCTAGTTGGGGCGGCTGCTACTGCTGCTACTGCGGCGGCCCAAGGACAAATTAAGTGGTCACCAGTGCAGGAGCGACAGGGAAAAGTTGAAAACGCTGAAAAACTGGCTGGCCGAAAAATGACCGCGACCGTAGCCATTGGCCATCGACAAATAAAACGTAATGCCCAGCTACAAATTTGACCTAAAAAGATAAATACTTTTGCAAAAGTTTTGCTTTTGGCCAGGGCTTTTGCCTGTTTTTCGCCTTCGTTGTTCATTTTACGTGGCACGCGGCACACGTTGCGTATACGTCATGGCCGATTGCCTGCGTTCACGTTACGTATACGCCTAGTTCGGCTCAGTTCAGTTCAGTTCAGTCTGTTGTTTTCGCTGCCATTTCTCCTTTACTGTTTTTATTTCTTGTTCCCTTTGTTGTTGTTCTTTTTTAAATTTATGTATCTAAATTGCTGTGGCACACAGAGCAGAGCATTTTGCATGGCCATAAATCGCTGGCAAGCCATGGTAAAAAAAGAGCGGCAGCGGCAGCCGCACCGAGTGCGCTAAAAATAAATTGTGAATAAATAATTTGCACTGCGTCATGTCAGAAATTTTAAACACATAATTAACCGCTTATTTAACCCTTCTGTTGGCCCCGTTCCTGCGCCAGATTACTCCGAGGTTGGATGCCATTGGGGGAATGGTGGTGGGGAATGGAGAGCGGGTCGGGTCGAGGTTGGATGCTGCAGGGAGGCCACATGAGAAGCGCTGGAAATTCATTAAAGTTGTCTATGCCCGGGGCGTTCGCAGGACGACAATCGGGGCCAGCCCCGCAACAATGCCTTTTCTGGGACTGGGCCAGTAGGGGCAATGACGACAACGACAACGACAACGGCAACGACAATGTTCGAAACAAAAGCGAAACAAAAACACCAACAGCTACAGCAACAGTGCTCGCAACGGAGGCGGGGTCCTGCCATATTTCCATTTGTAAAACAGCAGGAGCCAGCGAGCAGCGACCAGCGACACAGGACACAGTTAGCCCCGAAACAGTGGACCGCTGATCGGAATACAAATTTGCTCCGCCACTATGCCATAATGGAGATAATTTATTTAACTCAAAATGAAGCGAGTTGATTAGGCGAATATTTTAGGACAGAGTCAGAGCAAGGATTTCATTAACATGCCAATGAGGTTTTAAATTAACTCGGAGATGGCTTAAGAAGATTGAAAATAATTTAAAAAAATTATTTTGGAGTGTTATGCTTAAAAGTATAATTTAAGGATTACATTTTTGACATAAAATTAATCTGTTATACATTTACTATGATGGAGAACTCTTTTCAGGGAGCTTTTTATGTTATTATTAAAACCTCTGTACACTTTCCATTTTTTTAATATTTTTCCAAGCTTACCTACGTTTATTTATGAAAGTTTCGTGTTAATCTAGAAGTGAATAACCTAAGACTTAATAAAAAAATTACTAATTGTAATATTTTAATAAAACTTGCAGTCAGTTCAACTTGTGGGTAAATAATAAATAATAATAAATAATTTTTCCAAATTAATAACTCCAAATAGAACCTCTAGCTCTTTTTCTTATCAAGAAATTTCCTAAGGAGTTGTAATTTTCACAAAGTTTCCTTAAGAAAACCCTCCAAACATTTCCCTACCAAACACCACTGTGCAGCATAAGCAATAAATGTGTCTCTATGTCCATGTGAGTGCCAACTCTCTGCATGGGATAGGAAGGCGTTGAGAGGATGTTTTTTCCACTCTTCCTTCCTTTCGTTTCCACTCCCATTCCATGTCCTGCGATGATTCCCTCTACCTAGATACCCAACATGTGCTGGCTGCCGGTTCTGTGCTCTGCTGTGCCATCTTTTAATGTGCCATACATACCACCTAACTCCGACATGGCCCGTTTCATCGCCCCATTCCCGTTTCAAACCCAATTCCTATCCCATTCCCCGTATGGTCATCATGATCATCATCAGCGGGATTGCCAGCGCCAGCTGCCGCCTCTTGATGGGTGGGCGTGGCAAGGACATGAACGCCTTTGCGCGCACTTAGCAGCTGGACATAGTGAAAAATGCATGTGCACAGCACAAAAAGCTCGAGGAAGAAGCGCAAGAAAAAAAGAACAAAATATATAGAATAGCACACGAAATGTAGGCGACAACATTTTTTTTTTAGCTTTGTAAATGGAGCAAAAGATGGCACACAACAAAAATAAAAAAAAAAATGGAAAGCTAGGGAGACAAAAAAGAAAACAAGCATGGAGAGCAAAACAAAATGGATGAAAAAATATCATTTTAGTTGGCACATTTTCTTTTTTTTTTTTTTTTTTTTGTTGCTTCTGCTACTGCTAGTGCTCCTGCTGACCCGCCCAGCAATATTCAATGCTGTAAAAAGAGCAGGAAGTGCAAATGTTTCTTTCACTTTTCGTATGTTTCGTCCTTTTTGCCTCTTACTAAATTATTAGTGTGCAAAGGACCCGCACACAAGCACACAGGCCAGAGAAACACAAACAGCCAACTTTCCGCTAGTTTTGCTTTCTGGCATTTTGCATTTTTAAAGTGCCGCCAGATCCCGGATCCCAGATCCCAGATCCCAGAGCCCAAAAGCCAACCACTTCGAAGTTCGCTGCCTTTGCCGAGTTCTTGGCTCAGATCCCCAAGTAAATCGCGTAATGGGCGCGGCCCTTCTGCCTGCTGCTGCTGCTCCTGCTCCTGCTGTTGTTATTTTTGTTGGACAGCTGACGAGCCATTAGCGTGAAAATTGGCTCTAGCCCTGCCGAAAAACTTTCGACAACAGCAGCAACAACAAGCAGGACACACTGCCCCCATGCCAGGCATGGGCAAGGGGTCGTATACATAATTTCGTCTGTGCTGCATGAATTTTTAAACCACAAAGCCCAGCTCAGGTAGGCGAAAAAAAAACAACAGCAAAAACAAAAATACCGCCAGCAAGTAAAAAGTAAAAATCCAAGAGGCAAAAAGTAAAACAGAAAATGGCAACACTTATTAATGTTTGAAAAGGCAAAATCAAAAGCAACAAGAAAAATATGTAGAGCTTACAGCGCAAGCGTTTGCCCGGGAATTTGCTGAAAAGCAGTGAGAGAGGAAGAGAGAGAGAGTGTAAGCCAGGATGCTGCAGAGTTTCCTGGCTCTCTCTTTGGCTTTTCCTCTCTCTCTCTGGATCTCTTTGGTACTCTCTCTCTCTCGCTGTGTTGTGCCTTTGGCGCTTTTGTGTCTGCCCGAAATCGTCCTCTGTTTGCTTTGTAGATTTCCATCTCTTTGTTTGTTTGTGTGCATTTTCCTTACACCTTACGACCAAACAATTTCCCACGCACCACGCACTCAACTTAATTTTTGTTGCAACATTATATTTCGGCAGCACCCCCGTGCCCCCAACTCCCCCTGGAAAGCACCACCCACTTCCCACACTGCGTATGCTTCGCGCTTAATCTGAGGTTAAATACATGTGTTAGTTGGGCGCCTGGGGCTCGGGGTGGGGGAGGAAATGGGGAAGGCAGGTTGTTGTTTCTTGTTTTTGTTGTTGTTGTGGTTGCCATTTTTATTTTTACTGTTATTGTGCGAGTATGCGTGTTGTGTGTGTGTGTGTGTGTGTATGCGCCATTTTCATTTTATATGCTGCTTAGCTTTCAGTGCGTGACCTTTTCTTTCATTTTTACATTCACTTGCCATCAGCATTGTTGTTTCTCTTGTTTTGTATTCTCCTCTTTTTTGTTGTTGTTTTATTTTCCTTTTTTTTGTATTTTTTTTTTTTTTTTTTTTTTTGGGAGGCTGTGTGTGTGAGCATAATATTTTCCTTTTTTGCGCCTCATTGCAGGCGAACCACAAAATCTGCTTTTGTATATCTGGCGTCGTCTTTGAAGCAGCGGCAAAGATCTTATACAAATTAGCATAATGGATTTTTTTGTCAAAGCGGCGTCGTCGCCTTGGCTTTTGTAAAATCAACACACCGGCCTCCTCCGACCCTGGCCGTTCCCTTTTCCATGTAATTTGCGGTTTTGCGTCCCTAATCACGATATGCATTCACATTTGCCTAATCATTTGGCTTAATTAATTGGCCAGGTGAGTTGGGGCCGCAGGATGTGCCGCCGCAAACGGTTTTATTTCCTTTTTTCCGGTGGAGAAGCAGGCGAAGGAGGAGCAGGAGGAGGTCACATTTTAATTTATTAAAATCAAAATGTTTGAGCTTTGATTTGCGATTGAGTCGACCGCCGTTCAATTAGTCTAATGCGGTCTCTTTTGGTTCAATGCGAATAAATGCTTATTGCTGAGTTGATTTTCGAAATTAAAAATATGAAAATAAAGCTTAATTGAAGTGGAAATCAGATAAGTTGGGGTCGTTTCTTTAATTTTGATTTTTATATTTATTTTGGCACTATTTATGGGATTTTATGCTTTAAAATAAACGTTTTATTGTTTGTTTTGTTTTAAACTTAAAGGGTTTAAATTGTTATATTACACCTTAGAGATTATTTTTATACCCTTGCAGGGTATTATAATATCAGTCAGAAGTTTGCAACGCAGTGAAGGAGACGTTTCCGACCCTATAAAGTATATATATTCTTGATCAGCATCAACAGGGGAATATTTCTAGATATGTCAGGAGGAAATCGATTTTTTTGCCATTTTTGCGAAATTTGATAAGGGGTAACATCATTAACATTTTTGATTTCGATAAAAAATTCAATTTTCAAATTTTTTAAATGAAGTATGCAGATTTATTAACTGCAGAAAATCTTGCACAGAACAGTTTTCCGATTTAAAATTAATGCTCTTTTGGCCGAGTTATGATATTTTTAATTTTAAAAAAATCAAGAAGTTTTTTAATATAAAAAATCCGATTTTATAAAACAAAATAATATTTTCCTAAGTCAAGGAATCATTTCCGACCCCATAAACCATATATATTCTTGATCAGCATCACCAGGGGAATCTTTCTAGATATGTCCGGAAGAAATCGATTTGTTGGCCATTTTTGCGAAATTTGATAAGTGGTTACATCATTAAAATTAGCAAAAGTGGCCAAAAATTTTGATTTCTTAAACTTTTAAATTTGGTATGCAGTTTTTTTAAATTAATAAAAACTAACACAAAACTGTTTTCTGAATCGAAATTAAAGCATTTTTGGCTTAGTTATGATACATTTTAATTGTTACCTGCAATGGTATACAAACTTTGGCTGGCCAAAGTTAGCTTTCTTTCTTGTTTATATATAATTTAAAATAAGGTAAAGGATTTACTTCAGCTTTAGCATTATCTGGGTTTATTTATGAGTATGATCCAGAAATCTTAACAATTTAAATTAATTAAATAAAGAATGAGAAGAATTTTAAAAGAAATTCCTTACTTTTATTTAGTTCTCATTGATTTAAACAATACTTAACAATATCTTACTTAACTAATAATTTGAAAGGTATTAAATTGTATTTTTTAAACTACATTTACCCAATCTTATTACCATTTAAATCTTAGCAAATTCCCGCTCTAAATTAAACCCCTTTTTGAGGCCAAAGCAATTACTACTGGCAGCGGCGTTGCATGAAACGTTATATTCAAAATGGAAACATAAAACATATAAACCTAATTCCCATTTATCTTATCTTGCCCCGGCTAGGGAAACTACTATATATAAGCCAGCCAGACGTTGCCTATATCCAGGGCAGCAGCAGCATCATAATTCTTTCGCCCCTAAAATTAAAATATGCAAAGGCAGCGCTGCTTGGCTTTCATTAGATGCATCCGACCTCTTCCCGCCCGTGTCGGCTATAAATTCTCATTAATAAATCAAGTGAAAAATCAAAAGTGTCTCATAATAAAAACTAATATATGGCTGTGTAAACAAACGAACCTACATATGTACGTACGTATGTATATATATGTGCGAGATATCAAGCATACGCATTGTTGTACAGGTGCGAAAAGTGCGAGCACGAGAGGTATGCCTCGAGAGAGGAAGAGAGAGAGAGAGAGTAATCTCTCTGTGTCTCTCTGAGAGATAATCAGATTGGAGCTTTGTGAAACTGATAGCTGCAAACAGGAGGAGAGCACAGTGAGAGCCACAGGGAGAGCGGAGACCCCTCTCTTTTTGGGCCAGGTTAGCGGCCCTTGCAAGCCATGTTGTGTGTTGAGTTATGACGTCATTAAAACGCACAGCCTCACCTTGTTCAAATATGAAATAGCAAGCAGCCACGGCCGAAATGGAAACCTCGGAAGCCTTGCCTCCTTGCAGGCATCTGTGAGATGTCGCCATCGCCATCGCCATGGTTTTTGTTTGCTTGTTTGCCCGCCTCTAAACGGGAACTATGCCATATAGGTAAACCCATATAGCATATATGTAGGATACACTCTGTGCATGTGTGCGTGTTTGCCTGAATTATTTGCGCGTTTTTACTCATATTTCCAGGCATTTTATCACTTTGGTAGCGCAAAAACCCAAACATACTTTTTGGGCTATGCGTGCCTGGGACCGTTTGTCATGCATTTTTCATAGAGCACACAAAATGTCAACGTCGCCACTTGAACAACAATAACAGCCGCACCACCATTCAAATATTTCTTAGCTCCTTCCTCTCCAGCATCCCCAGTATCCCTAGCATCGCTAGCATCCTCTCCTGCATCCAGTTTGATGTGGCCATAGCTGTAAACGTATCTGTATCTGTAGCTGTAGCTGTATCTGTGGCAGTGTCGTTTTGACATTTGTTTACATATTTATGTCAGTCACTTGGTCGCTAGGTTGCCTAGCTCCAGTCTGAGTCCCTGCCTCCCTCTGTCTCTCTTCATCTCACATTCTACCTCCACATTCCCCGTCCAGACCCTCTCTCGGTGGCTTTGGCTTTGGCTTCAGTTCACTTCATTTCACATCTCGCAGTCGCCGCTTTTCCTTTTCTGTGTTTGCCTGCCATTCACTCTCGCCCGTCGGCTGTCTTCACTGGGTCCTGGCGATGGCGATGGCGATGCTCCTGCTGCTGCTCCTTCTTCCTATTCCCTTGCCCTACAGCTGGTGTTGGTCCTGTGTCCTTTGTGTTTGCACTGTGCCTCACTTCAGTGTGCCTACACAAGGGGAAAAGTTATAGGAATTATCGAGTAACTTGAATGAAACTAAAGAAAATAAATATGTAGATATAGGAAAAGGATTTCTCCAAAGAATAACAGTTAATGCAATTTTTATTGGGTTAGCCCTTCAATAATTCAACTTATAATATTTAGAGCATATTTTTAAACACATTTTTAACTTAGTTTAAATATATTTTCAGTACTTTCTGGTTGGCTTAATATATCCCTATTCTTGCAGTGCAGCATCATCATGATGAACATCTCACACCGCATCTGGCAGCTTTATTTTGCAGCGTGCACTTCAGCCTTCAGTCAGCCAGCGTTAGGTGTGGGCGTTGTCTGATCTTTCATCATCGTCAGCGTCACATTCAGATTTAGGAGCAGGAGCAGGAGCAGGGACAGGACCGGGAGCGGTAGCAAGACCATCAGCAGGAGGAGCGGTCTCTGGTTTAGCGTCCGAGCAATGGACAGTTTTATGGGTGACTCACACACACACACACACACTGAGAAGACACCACGTGAGTGTACATATACCCATTAAGGACGTGCATTATATAGGCCCGCATGTGCGCTCTTAAAACTTTATTATGTACCTGGACCCTCAGCCCCTCGCACTTTCAGTCAGAGACTTCTGACTTTGTCTCTAATAAAACTGATTTCTGCACGCCGCCACCGCTCTCAGCTTTATTATACACGAGCGTCACTTCCGGCTTCATTACGCCACACGGAGCAGTTGCCAGTTGTCAAAACTCATTTCCAGCTGCCGAGTGAAAGCCCCCGAAAATAGTTTAGGAGGAGGGAACTGGCATAGCTCAACGACCAGCAGCTATTAATAAACCTGTGTCAAACTTTTATGAACTCAACTCAAAAACGCAACTTTTGCGGGTTCCCCTCTTCCTTGGCTTTTCATTAAAAATCAAGTAGCCGCACTGTGGTACCTCTCAGCTTGGCGTCCATTAACCCAGCATGTAACGAAAGCGGGAAATAAAATGGAAATAAACAAATTGGCTTACGAGAGAATACACAGAGGGAAAATTATATAAGCATGTGAGGAATTTAATATTTTAAAAAAGAATATTAAGAGAAACCCACGAACAATTTCAATTTGAAACCTTTTAGATTAGTTTTCTTTTTTTCTCTGTACAACAAAGTTTACATTTTTGTGGCTTTTAACAAAAAATTATACGAGTTTTTATTTGAGAGCTACAATAAATAAGCCTATAGCTTTGATGGGTTAATTTACAGAGTGCCACTGTTTCGCTCCTCCTTTCCCCTTGTCCCTCTGCCTGGTTTTTCTCTGACTTTGATTAACCCTTTTCCCTAAGCTGCTTAAAACTGCAACAAAAGCAACAACGGAATTCCCAAAGCAAAAGCCAGTAACAAGATTGTACTCCACAAAGCCGAGTAAAGTTATGTGCTTAAAATAAATAAAATTCATAAACGCCAGCATCGAGTGATGGGGTCGACCAGGAGGCAATGAGTGGCAGCGAGGGGTTAAGCAGGAGCAGCGAAGACTGAATAAGGGGGGTGTCGTCAGGGGTTAGAAGGGCGACGAGTCGAGGGCCGCATGCGTTAACCTTTGGCATTTTTAATTAAACGAACAGGGCATAAAATATCGACACTTAATTTGCGCAAAAAAAGATGGCAGGCAGAAAATTAAGCAGCCAGTAGCAAAAACAAAACAGGGTCGTAGAAGGGGGATGGCAAATCAAATGGGATAAAAACAATAATATGGAATAAAATGTTTATATGGTTTGGCATATTAGTTTTATAGAAATTTGTAATACAATTTATTCCTTATTTAAATAACATGATCTTTTATAATTCCCAAAACTTTTTAGTGACCCAAACTCACTAAGCGTGTTCCCTTGAACTTTATTTGTTTTGACCATTTTAGTTTCTGTTGTTGACCAACACAATACCCTTTTATAAGTTGGCTCAAACCCTTCGGCGGACTACGCCTTTGTTTTCTTGGCAACAACAAGAACAACACCGGCAATAAAGCAGCTGGCAGCAGCAGCAGCAGCGGCAGCAACAAGAACAACAACAGCAGCCGAGACGATTTAACGAACCGCACCGAGCGCAGCCGAGTGTGTTGTATTGCATTAAAGGTGAGGTGAGGTCCTGGCCAAAACGACAAGGAGGAGGATGGCAGAGGCAGAGCAGTAGGAAGGGGCAAATGAACGAGCCTATTAACGGCAACAAGGACGACAGCAAATGATTACAGCAACAGCAACAACCACAACAGCAACATCAGCAGCAGCAGCATAAGCAGCAGCAGTAGCAGCAGCAGTAGCAGCAGCAGCAGCAACATCACGGTAATGGAGGGGGCCAAAGCTGCGTCGAGCTCTTAATTAAGAACTCATGTTAATTGTAATTATTTGGCACATGAAATTTTTATTAATTTATGCCGCTCGCAGCAGAGGCAACAAAGGTGTGTAAGCCAGGCAGCCACAGGGAAAGCTACATCGCCAGCTCAGGCTCTGGCTACATAGTTTGGGCCGATGTCGCCGGCGACGCCGTAGTGTTAATGATGATGCGGCTGCTTAGTATGCCGGTGGAGGCGTGTGTGTAACGCCGTAATGCCGCTGCCGTAGTGGCGTAATGGGCCTTGCCCCGGGAACAGTCAGTCCCAAGTCCCGACCTGGCGTTGAAATATAAAACGAGCAAATGATGAGGCCGCCGCATCGTGAGTGTGCGGCACACACACGCTATACACACCGGCTTCGTAGTGTTGCTCTCTGCAGATTATGGGCGTTGACAGCGTTGCCAGATGACGGTCCAGAAAGTCCTTCAAGCTTTTTAGCCTCACCCCCACCAAGGAGTAGTTTTTCCTAAGCTTGTAATAAACTATGAAATAATTTCACATTACCATATAATAATTCATTTTTAGAAATGATTAGCTTTAGTTGCAGAAGATTTAATATAGCCTAAAATGCAGTTACCTTTGACATATTTAAAGATTCTTACAACACAAAATATACAAATTTAAGTACCCATAACACATTAGGACTAATAAAAATGACAAAACACACAGAAACTAAATCTGTGAAAAGTAAAAATTCAAGTCTACCCCAATCTTTCAGGTGGGAATAAAAAAGTTCCCCAAGGACAGGAAAAACCTTCATCTAAACTAAAAGCATTTTCAAATCACCGAGATAAATAAAAAAGCATTCCGGCAATAATTTCCCCTAATGCACAGCACAGCTCTAATGGGATACATTTGCATTTAATCACTTTCAATTAAGTAGAGACTGACGTTCGTTCGAAGGGCTGCAAACTGACACATTTCTGGGAAATGGGAGCTGGTAGATGGGAACTGGTAACTGGTAACTGGTAACTGGTAACTGGGAGCTGGGATATTAAAAATAGACGAGAACCGACATCCGATATCGGCGGACACCTAATACAAAGGCTGGTGTAATAACAAGGAACAGCAGCGGTCAGGTTGGCCTTAACCAAACAAAAACATGGGGCAGGAAAGCAGCGAGGGAAAGCGAGGAAAAGCAAGGGGAAAGGCTGGTGGGGCAAAAAAAAAAGAAGAAAGGAAAGGAAAAGCGAAAAAGACCCCAAGCGGGTCCAAGCGGCGAACCCGGCTCAACCCCTAGTGAGTTGTTATATCGTGGGCTACGTTTGAAGAATTTATAAATATTTTATTAAACTGTGCGCTGCTTTGGCAAGTTTTTGTGAGCGTGCGGGGATTTGCCTATGCGGGATGATGATGAGACTTGAGCTGGGCCCCCTACAGGACCCCATTCCCTTCCTCCCTGCCCTCCCCCGCCCCGAACCGATGATAATAAAAGCAAGCTGCGAACGAGAAAAGGCGAAAAGGGAGCCAGGCGCGCGCTTTGATTGATTGATGGCTGAATGAGTTTCTGGTTGGCCTCATTTCATTGCGTAGTCATCATAAACTCACGAGGCCACACTCACATCCTCCGTGTATGTATATTTGCGATTGTTATTGTTATTTTTTAGCGCAGCTTAGCTTTGTTAATTGCGTAGGCAGCGGCCGGGGAGGCCGGAGGAGCTGGTTGGCAACCGGAAATGGAATTTTGCAGTCACACGCACACGTTTCCGCTGGCTGTCTCTGCTCATTTTCACTGATTAAACCAGGCAGCACAGCTCGAATGCCCCTAACTGGATTAGTATTTCACAAGCAAATTGAGTGACAAAGGTTGACAGTTGCTGCAAACACAGCTACACATTATACATATTATATTATGTATAAACCCTAGAAGAGCTATGACACACACAGACACACACACAGCCAGGCAGCTGCCTTTTTCCATTTGCCGGCGTTGTATTTAAATTTCATGCTCTTTGCATTTTCACAGGATATTGCTCAAGCATATACAAATATTTGACGATTATAATGATAGCACTCACACTGGGGATGTGGCCTGCATGTGTGTGCGTGGAATAGAGTGCCGTTGGTGATAATGATGATGTGCAACTCGGTGCGGATAATTTATGGCACTCGAAACCAACCAACCAGAAGCTAAAAACGAAATAAAATTATTTGCAGCCATCGATAGCTGTATCAATATGGAAATGAAATGGATATTCAGTTGCATTTTCCCCAACGAGAATCAGAGATACAAAAATCAAGGCTAGGTCGGCCGCATCATACCGTATGCATAGCTCCTGACTATGACTTTTTCGCCTTTCACTCGCTTAAATTTTAGATGACATTTCTAAGCGAACCTCTCATCATCATCCATTCACATTCGCATCCCATTCATCCATTATTTCGCTGGCACTCGTCATCGCTGTTTGCCGTTGCAGTTTCGAATTTCATTACAATTTTTCTTTTGTCTCTTTGCGCCGAGAGGAAATTGCAAAGCGCCCCTCGCATGGCACCTCCTCTTCTCCCCCCTTTGGCGTCGCCTCGAAAAAAACAAAAAGCGAGCAAATAGTAAATGAAACTGCTAACTGCTAAACGAAGGGAAAACTCAGGGAAAACTCGCGTTGCGGCAAAATTCGGAGAAGGAGCAGGAGTTACTTCAGTTTTTTTTGAGCAGCTGCAGCAGAAGGCAGACTGCACTGTACAGTGGGCACACAGTGGGAGGAACTGCCATTGCGGCTTTGGCATCAATGGCAGCTTGATAAATGAAGCATTTCAATTAGTGGCAAAAACAACGACAAAGAACACCAAAACGGTGGCGAAAAAGGGAAAAACCAAATGCCAGTCGCGTCTAATGATTTTCCAGCGCATTTTCCTCTGCATTCAGAGTCTCGCCTTGGGCTGTCAGTCATTTTTGAGGGCTTGAGGGCGGTCGCCTCTTAAATGCCCTCTAACTATGCAAAGTTTTATTACTTGAAGCGATGTGTAATATACAGAGAGTGACTAAACGAATAATATTTCTTTAATAAAAATTAAGGGTCTGGGATTCATGCTTAGGGTTTATTTGTTAATTAATTATTTGACTAACTATCTATGAATTAATTAAGAATTCGGAAGAAGAGTTTTAATAAACTCTTTAAATGGTTTTCCTAAAAAAAAGGTAGTCTTTCTTGGTCTTACTTTTTTAAATATTTTTTATCTATTGCAGTAACAATTTTAAATAAATAACTGATTCATGCAAGGATATTTTACATGTACTTTGACCTTTTCTGTAAAATATAAAAGATTCATTCTGGTTACTTTGCAACTACAATGTCTCTCTACACTCTCTACAGTGTGTAAAGGTTCTAAGCGTAGATAAAATAAAATGACAACTTTTTATGGGAAAAACTTATAGCTGAAAATATTTCGCATCTTTCACTATTTTATAAATGAATTGTTGAGATATTAAACTATTATTTTTCTTTGTATTAAACGCTACTTTAAAACCAATACTTTCTTATTAACTAAATTTAAAGGACTTAACGAGTTTTACTTACTATTTTATTTTATAAAGATTTTAAACCTGTGGAATATATTTAAGAACCCTTTAAAAAATCTCAAATAAGCTCAGGAAAAGCTAATGCAATAGTAAAGCCTTAAGCTTCGGATAAAAGCTTTGAATTTGTGTAACTTTCAAGGATAACGCAAGCTGTCCTGGTAAATGTGTTGCAACATTTGCTAAGGGCAGAATTTCAAGCTTTATAAGCTTTTATGAAAACACTATGAAATATTAAATAAAAAATTAAAGTTTCATTATGATAATTAATTTAATAATAATGACTTTAAATTATTTACAAAGACACAACAAATATTTTGCTACAAAAATGCCATAAATATGAAGAATGTTTCGTATTTCTTTTTATTAATTAAAAACCTTGTTAGATGCCACACCATTATAGCCATTGTTTTATAAACTCTTTCGACCTTTAAGTTATCTTGACCTAGCCTTAAGCCCTTGTTTGAGTTCGACTGCAGTTTGTTTTTATGGAATTAAAACTTTTTGAGCTGAAATCTTTGACCACGCAGCCCGGCAGGAGAGAGCTGCTGAAACGTGTTTTATCTGCAACAATTGCTTGTTGATTTGACCCCAGGATGCCCGTTTCCCGCTCCCCGATCTCCGCTTCCTCACCGCCACCCGCATTTTCCAACGTCTTTTGGCCCCAAAAACTTTTGGCATAGACCGAGACTAAAACTGAGACTGACCCCGGCCAAGGGAAAAGCAGCAGACAGCCCGCCTGCCAAAGACAATTTACGGCCACGACGACAGGCTTCTACAAATTATCGTGTGACAAAAAAGGAAAAGAACCGACTGGCAAAGAAACTGCAGATGGATGGGGGAAAAAGTGCAGACAAAAAACTTTTGCGGCCAGTTCGGTTTGATAAGAAATAATTTATTTGCGGTCAGCTATAGGTGCGCTAGGTGCGAGTGGGATTTAAAAAAATAATCGGCAGTGAAGAGCAAATTGCAGTCCAATAACATTCAAGTCTTTCCTCGACTTAAATACAATTAAGCTTGGCAACGTTAAACGGAATATTAAGCTACAAAGAGAACGCTTTAAAAGGACCGCAACAATTTTGGCCACAACGCATATTATTTTAATTTTTTATCACTGGCCTCGTGCTGCCCGGCAGCAAGTTTAAATTACATTTCTGATTTAAAAACTGTGAAAAGCATTTGCATGGCAGGCGGGGAGTGGCAGCGACGGACGACGAGAGTTGGGAAATAGACTAAGGGCAAGCACATTTCGCATTGCATTTCACATTTCAACTTTTTCATTTATCAGCCTTTTGGCTTTTAAATGTCCCCGACGTTGCTGTCACTGACTGACTTTTGACTGTCCAGTTTTCGTTTTCAGCTTGCCTTTATTTCTTTTCTACACTCTGTGTGTGTACAGCATTTTTTTGTGTCCTTCGGATTTGGGGCACGCCCCCCTCATGTACTTACCGGGGATAGAGACTCTGGGGGCAGATTCAGGGGGGCAAGCAACAGGCGGAGGAGGCAGTCTCAGACCCGGAGAATCGGAGCTGGAACTGGACTTTCTCTCTATATATTTTCTGTCTACTTTGGCCCGCACCTCGCCGGCATGTGTGTGCCATGTCAAATGAAAGCCACAAGGTTGTATGCCAGTCGACAGTCGCCATGACATTTCAAATTTACGGGCTATGACAAAGTGAGTTAAATGCATTTTGAGAAGTACTCTCCGTAGCATTCGCACAGCTGAAAGGAAAATCCCCAACAAAAACAACACAAACTCTATAAAAAAAAAGAAAGGAAAGAAAAACCCGAGGTGCAGCTGCATCTGCAGCAGCAATCTGCCCTTTTGATGTTGCCACAGACCACGGACCTCTACATATATTTAAAGATCATGTACTTACTTAAATTACAACGCACACCCCCGTTACACATACACAGACACCCTCTAGCTCACTCGCACACAGCGACAAGTGTTTATGCACTTCGATTGCATGTCTGTGTAGCTCCAATAACCGAGTTTCCAGCCCCCCCCACTGCCTGAGCCTGCTGCCGGAGTTGTTGTTATTTGCAAAAGTTATTCATACGCCACGTTGACAATAGTAGAAAATGCAATTTATGTTGGAAAAACATTGCGTAAGTGCATCTGAGGCGAAATTCAAGTAGCTGCTACAACCAGCACCCCGAAGCAGCCAAAGACAACGGCAGACACAGCAACAGGAAGGGGGTGGCAGTGAGAAGGGGTTTCTTATGGGGTTTTAAAGGGATACCAATTATAAATAATTGTACAAAAATATTATAATAGTTTTATTTATATTTATGAATAAGAAATATATAAGAATATTGGGAGAAATTACCATAAGGTTTACTTTAATATTTTCTTCATCAAATTGATAAGTAAAAACTCTTCATTTTTATCACATTTTATTTAGTAAATATTTATCATAACAGTTTCAATTTCATGTTAATTTTCCATATGCCAAATACCCCTTTAGTATATCCCTACGCCACTGCCACTGCCAGCACACATGCCGAGGCTCTGGCTGAGGCTCAGGCGGTGGCAGGCAGTCATGTAAGAGCGTTGCCATATAAAACATCTAGAAATTCCAATAAAATTTTCATGCAATTTTCCTCACACCGCTTTTACACACATGCAGAGTATAAGCTCTGCTCCTGGCCAGCTCATGGCTTATGCCGCCCCCCAGGAAGGACGAACCCCAAGAACAAATGGTAGTATGTACATATGTGTGTGCTTGTGGCAAATGCATATCTTAGACACTCAATAAGTAAAATAAACAATGCCAAGAAAGTGCCAAAATCAATTGGCTTTCTAAATGTCAGCCAGTGCGAGGAAAGTGCACTCATCTTGCTCGTCCTGTAGCCTTAAGGACAACAACTGGGCCAAGGCCACAAATAAATATAGAGGCGGGCAAATAATCGAGCACAACTCTTTGGCATAAACAACAAATTAATTGTGGCTCAGCTTACCTTTGACCTCCCCCGAAATCGATGCAAACAGTACCGAATTTACATCGAGGCTTATGCAGATTGATGGAACATCAAATAAATTTTAATTTATTCAGCTATCAGTTATGTTACTTTTTATGCGAGTCGGGGGCCGACCTTTTGATGTTGCGAGCATATTAAGATTTGGCTATAAAGTTGATTGAAGCGGCAGTGTTTTTTCCATATATCCTGTTGCTGTGCGGAGATAGGGGGCACTGGTGGTCAGGCCAATTTAGCAGCGCTTAACCACAGGACGCAGGAGGGGGTGAGTGGGACAAATTTCATTGGACGTGGCGAAAAATTTCATTTAAAATATATATATATATATATATTTCGCACACATCACAAGTGCGGCCGGGCTGCAAGTGTAATTTATGCGTCTTCACACAGGCACTAGCCTCACAGAGCTAGTGAAAATGTGTAATGTTGACCCGATGCCAGGGCTCTCCTGGTCCTAGCCAGGGTCCTGGATGCGGACATGGACGTCCTGCCAGCCATTGCTCGACGCTTTTCATTTTTCTGTTTTGGGCTAAAATACCAAATTACGACATAAATAATGCATAGATAACGAAATTTATTACATTTCATGTATCAGGCAGGCAGCCTGGCAGGCTGGCAGCCCGTTGGACAGTCCGACAGTCGGACAGTCGGGGCGAACGTCCGTCCGAACACAAGTCCGAGCCAGGGGCCACGGGCAGCGAGGACATGCTGCTGGCCACGTCCGGATTTTCGGCCCGCACCAGCAAAAGTTTCACATCAAACGGGCACGAATGCTGCTTCTGCTGGAAATGTCGCCTTCTTAATTTATGGCTCGTGTTAGTTTCTCTGATTTCCTAGCAAAACTTTATCGAAACATTCTATTAGGCATCCTGCAGCTGCAATTTAAAGTGTAAGTGTTGCAGGAATTTATTAGAGGTGTGGGAATGTGATTGAATAATATTGTATTTTCTGCTTTCTAGCATCTATTTTGAATGCTTTGCCATATAATTTTTATCATCCTTTCCTGGAACTGTCTCATCAATTTTATCACCTCAATAAACCCATGAACATTCCGGGAATTAATCGACTTTGCCGAAGCAACAATACACAATGCAAATTCATATATTCAAATTTCAATCAAATTACTCTCGAGCAGTTTTTGCCTCGCTTCTTGTTTATGCTATGAAAATTAAGTTAACTGAAAATGCGCCAAACAAAAAATGCAAAACTTTTTTGCGGTTTTTTTGCGCTTGGCTTCAGCTTGAGTCCCAGTTCCAGCAGCCACATCAAGCTGACGTTGGTGCTGACGCGAATGCGGAACCAAATGCGGATGTCTTGCTCATATCGCAGCCAGTTGCTTATAATTGCATTTGCATATTATTTCCCTTTTATTGCACATGTCGCCCGGCTTGACATGCCATCACTTCGGTGGAGCTGGCGGAAACCCTTAAACCATTTATTTTTTCTCCACTCCCCCATATCGCACTTCTCTTCCAGCTCGACTCCTTCTTCCGCTGCTTGGACTGCCATTTTTATTTCACTGAAATGTTTATAAAATGGCGGCACGCTTCCGGCAGCAGAAAGAAAAAGCAACGAGAAGGGCTAGAGGGCGGCGGAGGCAGCGGCAGCATCACCAAAAGAGTTAAAAGTTAAGCGTCTCTGGTGGGAAAAAATTGTACCGAAATAATTTGCATATAAATTATGATTGAAGGCGCCCGGGCCAAAGGTGTCAAGCGTGTTGACTGAAGGCTCACCATCGGGGGCGTCGGGGTCTTAACCCAACGCTTCCCGGAACCCAATAAATTGTGATAGCTGCCCATCTGGAGGTTAGTGAACCGCTGTGTGTGAGCCAAGCAATAAATATCTTGACGACTTTCCGTGCAGACTGTCGCTAAGCTGCTGTTTCGAAAACTAGAGATGCACTAGAAAGAGCAGTTGTTTTACTTTAACCTAAAATCTTGTTTTTAATGTCATCAACTGACTAAAAATCAATTTAAGCCTTCTCTAAATCAAATAAAATCATATTTCTTGTACTGCCAAGTCATTTTAAAATAGCATTATACATTTTATAAGCCATAAAAGGTATTAAAATTGCATTTATTTTTCAAAGTGTTAAGTCAGGAAGGTGCCTCAGCAATTTCCTGCACGCTTGTCAGCGGCTTAGCCTCCCATTTCATTGGCAATCCTCGTCCGCAGGTAAACAATGCTAATGCATATGCTCTGGCTTTTGCCTCGGCACTTTACTTATATATAGTTGGAGTATTCAGAGAGAGAGACAGTGCCAGAGACAGGTTGGGGTCTGCACTTCCGGCACGCATGAGATGGCGGACTTACGTCACAGATCGTCAGCGTCAAGAGTCCCAGAAGATACATGTATCCACTCTGTATCCCAAGACAAACCGAGTGTGGGGGGTGGGATAAACGGTGCACGTGTTTCCCTTTTTCCAGAAGCCCCGAAAATCAAATCTGAAATGAATTTACCTTTGTTGATTTGCGACGGCTTTTGCATTTCGGCTTATTACATACACCCGCACCCAGTACCCTGTTCCCCGTACCCGACGTGGCTTGTTGATTTGCTGGCAAACCCCTAGCGATTGCTGGCTCGGATTGCGAAATGAGCTCAAGACAAATGTAAATATTTTTTAGTGCTCGCCGGGAAAGGGACAGAGTTGGGTTTGGGTCTTATGATGAATGATTGTGTGCTTCCTGTAGATTTGTAGCCGCCGATAAACTCAATTTGTTTGCGCTTTAGTGGAGTGGTGCGGTGGGTGGTGGAAAACGAGGCGTGCTCACAGGGTCTCGCATTACGCATACGCCGTGTGTGATTGTCAAAGTTTTTAAAGCCGATACTTTGCTCACTACTTGTCGTTTGGGAATTTATTTTCAATTTGATGAGAACTTTTGCTTTTGTCATCCATTTCCACTTTTCATGGCTTTTCTATTGCGATTGCATGCGTGTTTTGTCTTATTTTCTTTAGTTTTGCCAAGGCATCCTCTAGCGCTCATCTTACGACTCTGGCAGTCAAGAAGCTATGTATTTTTTGTACTTATTCCTCTATTATTGTTTATATACCCATTGTCGTTTGCCTTTTCAGTTGTCTCTGCCGTCTTAGCTGGTTTAAGATGGAAGATTTAATTGCTTCATTCGCACTATAAACCTGAGCTCAGCGCACGGAAAATTATTAAATGCTATTTATCACTCTGGCGACAACGGAAATGTGTATCTGACACCTACAAGAATGCCCGAGGGGAGCGACGAGGGGTGGCATGTGCAGCTGCTGAGGAGGAAATTGGCAGCATCTGGGAAAAAAAATGCACTTGAGGAAATTAAAAGTTGCATTTGAATGCCACGCACGAGCGTAAAAACTAATATCCGCCCTTCAGCTCTTTGTCTTGCGAATAAAAAGTATTTTTAAATGGCCAAGAAATAAGAATGGGGTCAGTTAAGGAAGCTTATTTATAATATAAATATAAATTATGCATAACAAAGCAAATTAAAATTTGTCTAAATGTATTTTTAATATATTTCTTTGCTGTTCAATTGGTTCAATAATAATACATTTTCATTAAACACAATAATAAGCTTCGCTTTATCGTTTTCAAATATTTATTATCTTTCTGTGGTTAAAAAAAAAATCATTTTCTTAAGCAAATACAATCCTTAAAGTATGCCACAACATTATGAGTGCAGTCGCAGATACTGCCAGAAAGTAGGCAAAGATACAAAGCTAGCTAAGTATTAGTCTACGTAAAATTCATGTATGAAATCGGCGTATTAATCAATCTCTTTAGACATATAGCACAAACATGGCCGAAATGGCTGCCAAGAAGGAGAGGAAGGTGGATGCATAAAGCACGGCACAGGTGGTGTCCATCCAGGAGACGAGTGGTCCCACGGAGAGCGACACAATCAGCTGGGCAATAAAGACCATGCTGCTGATAATGGCCACATCGGTGCCCAGACCCCGGGCCTGTTTCAATGGCACAGTCTCGCCGTTTTTCACAATGAACTGTGGGCACGAAAAAAAAAGAAGAAAATTATGTCAGAAATCACAAATGTTTTCGATTTTCGATTTTTTACTTACACAATTTTTGGCATGGTAGTTGGCCACCAGAATAAAAGGCACCGTAAATATTGTTCCATAGAGAATACCCGCCGAGGTACTGAACAGCAAGACACCCCATTTCGTGGGCCACAAGCCCAGGACCAGCATGCCAATGCCGTAGTAGATCATGCCACTTATATACACAGCTTTCGTTCTGAAATATTGTGGATTTTAAGAAAAGAATATTAAGATAAGGATAAATGATTAACAAACTTAATTATCACATTACTACATCATAATTTTTTGTAACGAGTTGAGAATAGGCATAAATTACAGGGGTCAAGTTGCAATGAGTTATTTTATTTAATATATAAAGAATATATACAAACATAAATAAAAGAAATATTTTTTATATGAAGAAACTATGTACTTAATTTATATAAAAAATTGAAGCATCAAAAAGAAAATGAGTTCAAGCTTAATCTAATATATTTAGATTTTAATTTATTTCCGCTTTTAAAGAATATAGCCCTGGCTTTTAGTAAGTTAAACTAAACATTGTCAAGGCTATAAAAACCAGTTTGTTAGACATTGAAATAATTTAAATTTCTTACAAGAAACCCCAAGTCATTCTGTATAAATTATTGTCTTAGGTCTTTCTTAGCTATAATATATCAAGTCAGGAATAGAACCTAATTCCTGAGCCTACAAATCGAAAACCTTTTAATTCAAAATTAATAAAAATTGAATTTCTACTAAAAAAGGTTTTAAAAATATTAAATATTAAAATATTAATAAGCTTAATGCTTATTTTTGTGACTTACCCAAACCACTTCATCAGCTTCGTCACAGACAGCGAGTAGATGGAGCAGGAGAAGGCGTATATGGCCATGCCCCAGCAGCCGAATCGGACGCCCTCCTCGTAATTCTGAGCTGCCTCCGAGTTGGGAGGAGCTGTGGGATCCCCATGGAACACTGCCTCGCCCACAAAGTCCGTAAAGTACAGGCAGTAGGTGACATGGCCCATCCAGCAGAAGAGATTGGTCAGGGCCAGCATCCGCATGGAGTAGGGCATGATGAAGATGCTCTTCAGGTAGGACTTCAGGGACACCGGTGGCTCAGCACTGGACTGCAGCTCTGCATCCTGGGCCATGCTTTGCTTGGCCAAAGCCGGCGAGTAGCCGTTCTGATAGCTTCCCTGCAGCGCCTCCACTCGCTTGGGATCATCCGCCCCCATCTGGAGCTCCAGCTGAGTGGTCTCCTGGATGTAGTAGATGGCATTGTTGTTCTTCTTCAGCTCCCGCTTGATGGCCGCCTCGGAGAGCGGTCGCAGCAGCTCGTCCTGCTCGATGAGGGGCAGGGGAATCTCCTTGAAGGTGGTCACCGTAATCAGGTAGCAAATCACAAATATAATGGTCACCAGGGTGAATACAGTTGGTATATTTCCGCCCATAAAAGTGCCGATGTGCGTCGTCTCCCAGTCAACGCCTCCGATGGCGTAACCAATAGTTCCTCCAAATCCTGCAAACAGTGCAAACATGGTCATCGCCTTCGGCTGCTCTTCGGGCACACACATATCCAGCAGATAGGTGCGAGCCGGGGTCTGGCAAGTGTCCGCATCGAAGTCCAGCAGGACCATTCCCAGAATCGTAAGGATCACGGCAAACTTAAAGTCGGAGGCCGATGGTCCAGTGTCGCTTTTACTCGATACCAAGGCAGCTACTGCTCCGTCGCTAAAGCTAGAGGTGATATTAAGGGCTGTATCCGAGTAGTTGTAGCCCACATCGCCCAGCAGCACTCCCAGATCCTTGCCATATGGCACCAGGATTAAGCCACACAAGATTCCAAAGGATAATATGGAAATGATGGGTCTTCGACGACCCCAACGAAGCTTGCACCGATCGCTAATACTTCCCAGTAACGGAGACACAAAGAATCCAATCAAGGGAGACAGTCCCCAGGTCATGGACATGTGCTTGTGATCCACGCCGATCTGCAGAAGGATCGGGGACACAAAGCTCGTCTCCGCCGCGTAGGCAAACTCAATGGCCATGGCGATGGCGGATAGCCGGAACATCTCGAAACGCGTCTTCCGGCGGAAGACGTGCGAGTAGTCCTGATCCTGCTCACGGGCATGGTTCTCCCGGGTCTTGAGCATGTACTTGATCATGGGATTCTTTGCCGAGGAAAGCTGGTTCGCCTGGGAGGCGTCTGCAGCAACTCCAACCATTTTGATCGGCGGTTAATTGATACTGTGGGGGAATATAAATTAATAATAATTATGTTAAGTAAATAAATATATAAAAAGATAGAAAAACAAACTTTTAAAGGAAAAAATATGGAAATAAATTTGTTTGCCTAGAATTTCCTGCATTTCTAAGGAAGTTTAATATTTACTACTATTAAAAGTTTAAATTCTTAACCTGTAATAATTACTGTAATAATTATAAATGCAAGGTTTAATCCAGAACCCATGCATGTAAGAATAAAACTAACCTTTATTTTACAGAAATTTATATTTTTGTTGTAGGGATTTTTAAAATAGAAAAATAAATTAGAACTATAAATCCGTATAAATAATAAATAGGGGAAAACCATAACCTGCAGTTTAAATATGATAAAACTAGGGATATCGCTTATTTATGTACTCTTTCGACTGAAATATTCCCATAGGTTTCTGTGTAAGATTACTATTTAAGAATTTTTTATCCCGGATGATAGTTTTCACAATTGACTCAAAGGGAAAAGAATGCAATTAACTTATAAACAGAAAAATACAAACAATGCGACCTTAAGTCCACTGCTCCGACATCCAACATCATCAAAAATCTAACAGTTCACATCTGGGCTTAAATTGCTTATGGCAATCTTTAATTACCAAACGAGAATCGTGATGTTTTCCCATCTCAGCCCAGAGCCCAAAGCCCCAGAGCCCGGAACGCAAAGACATTGAACCGATTATTTAAACTAGAAACATCTGGTGCGGCACGTCGAAGAAGCGTCAAAGATCTCTGATTAATTGAGCTGCGCGGCCACAGTGCAGTGGCAGTGGCGAAATATGAATTTCAATTTACAATTTCAATTCAATTGCAGCGAGGCCCTCGATTTGTGTCACTTTGCGACTGACCATAAAGCCCGAACCCTGAACGGCGCTATTTGTTTACAAACAAATTCAATCACAGCGAAAGAAAATCGAGAGTGAGTTCTGATTCGAGCGACGCTTATCGGGAATAGCGAAATCTGAATCGAAGCCAAGCTCTGCGTATATAGTAATTCCCGAAATGGGTTCACAAACCTAATTAAAATCGGAAAATAAATATACAAACATGTCTGAATGCAAACGCTGATAGCTTACTTTGAAACGAAATTTACTTCTTAGTTGGAGAATGATATATACATTGTTTCTTGAAGTTTAAGTTGCACATAAGCAAAGAATTTTAAAGGAAATACTGAAAGGTAAGCAATTTGCAATAGTAAAACCAATAATTGCCTAAAGATAACACTAAACGAACACAAAACAATGCAAACCTCTATAGAATTCATTTTAAAATAGTTTAGTTTTAGTTTTATGAGATAAAGTAAAATATATATTTTATCTAAGTAAATAAAACAATTTCTCAGCATAAAAGCTATGAAAAAAGAGCTGTATTCTTCTTAAAATTTCTGTATAAATTTAAAGATACTCCTTATGACTTTTAAACTTACTTTAATCTCTAATTATCTTATATCACACTTGTTATATATATTTTTAATCTCTTTGCTTTCTTTGCTAATTACACAATATCACAATTTCAATAGATTTAACCACTGTCTGGGATCGATCAGTTTCTCTTTTGCTTGAACTTGACAATCAGCCGCATTTTCGAATTGTGGCTAGCGGACACTTTTGCAAATTGACGGTTCAGCGGCTTATATTGGGATCAATTGTATCTTCGCGGGCGATCAGCATTAACGACCAACGGCGCGACAGAAACTTTCCTACAACCAAAACGTCGCGTGTCCAAATAGCAACTGAGTCTGGGTCTCCGAATCTGCGAGTCTCCGGCCTGAGCCATTGACCAAACTTATCTGCTCCATACGTGTGAGGAGCACTAGCAACAACAACAAGAATAATAAAATACAATAGTAATAAAAGCTTGAATAAATTTGAAATACAAAACATCTAATTTAAACGCCGGCCGTCGTTCACATTGTCGCACATCCGTGGCAATTGAGACAAGTTGCAGGTCATCTGGGGGGGCTGGAATCCGCAAACAATGCACGAAGTGTGTCCAGGTCTAATCCCTTTCTCTGGAAATCTCAGATCTCCTCAAGTTAGATGACCGGCAGTTTTGGTTTGAATATGCATGAGTATATGCGTATATATTCGCAGAAACCACGGCTCGTAATCAAATCGCCACAGACTAGGTCAATAAATGTTTAAATAAACGAGGGGGCAACAAAAAATAACCCAACAGATGAGCTTTTCAAATTAATTAAGACGCCGCTGGCATTAATTGCCTGTTACTATTAGGAAGTCACTTGATAAGCATTCCGCAGTTGACAACTCTCGCGTGAATCACTCAAGCTAATAAGGTCAAGGTTATTTTGGGGATTTTCTTAAGGAAATAGGGAAATAGTTTGCCTTCTTCTGTAGGCAAGTAATTTAAGAGTAATTAATGCAAGTTTCACACGTCTTTCTCAGTTGCATTCCATGGGGGTTGCTTTTGCTTTTTTCCCGTTTCGTGGCGATTAAACCGTTTTGCAATTAACATGTTTATTAAACTGCTGCTTAAAATGCATATTACTTTATTGTGGGTGTGCGAACCGCCGGCCCCAAACATATAGGCAGTTTAATTAACCGCCAATTGAGGCGTAATTGATCTTCTTATTGTGCGCAGGCATGAACCGTGTTATTACTGTATTATGGCTCCTTTAATTATGGGAGAAAATTCGACAGAGATTTTGTATTTTCCATTAACTAAAGTGAGCGAACAAAGAAAGCTGACGTATATTGGTTATATAGCTAATTAATAAGCTGTATATTATCTTAAAATAGAAATTGTGGCTAATGGAGGGGACCAGCATAAAAAGCCCATTAGAAATGATGTGGGAATATTTTGATTTTATGTAGATTTTATAATTTAAATAAAGAGGTTCCTTGTTCCTCTAAAATTTTTCCGGAATAATTGCAACAATTTACCTTAAGAAATTTTATATAATTTTTAATATTACTATTATTATTTTACATAATCTTTAAGCAAGTTTATTTGTTTATGTTTTTATGTTGAATAAAGATAAAGTATTACAGAAGATTAAGTCTGTGGGTTTCCCCTTATATAAGTGAATATTTTTCGCAGTCATACTTCCTCTAAAAAACTCTCTGAAAGGGCAGCTAACATAACTTTAAAAAATGTATGCAAATACTTTGCACATTTATGTAATTACCCTAATTATAGTTTCAAGATTTACAACACTTCCTTATTGTTAAGATCTCCCTTAAATATATACACTCACCTTTATTCCCAGGTATCCTTGCTCCGCTGACCGCCCACGCTCCGCTGTAAAAAATCTCTAACTAAGGTAAAGTATTTCCGGTGCTATTTATGGTTGTGTATTTATTTTTAAGCAATTAGTTACTAAATATTTTTCTGTAGAATTTATTTTCAACTCTAAATATTCACTGTCACTCTGTGCTGCGGTTGCACTGCGGTGTAATTCACTCACTTTCCGGGCTTCGGTTTAGTGTCAATAAATTATACTCCGTTAAAGTTTTTCTCTTGCACAAATTGCTGAACATAAAATAGATTTCGATTTTCTTCAATTTCAATTGTTTTTCCCTATGCTGCTGTTGTTGCTTGGAGCGGGCGTGGGCGTGGCAGTTGTGGGCGGGCGGCGGTAACGAATTCACTCTCATAACTTTACCCATGCAGTTGGTGCTGGCAAAAGGCTAAGGAAATCAATTTTTTCAAGTTTTTGTTTGCCTCCGAAAAGTTGTTCCACTCCCGAATGACTCTCTGCGATGAGTTATTAATTTTTTTTTCTGCTTTTATATTCTTTCCGATATTTTTTTACTATCCGGTGGATTTGTGTATGTGTGTGTGTGTGTATTATCGTTGCGTTAAAGTGCTGACATCGCCGCTTGGCGAGTGCGGCGGCAGCTGTTTACGTCGTTGGCCTGAACGCAGCTAAGATTTTGGCAAGACATGAAAGATGTTTTGGCCTGACAATTTTCCTAACGGGCAACTACGCAGCTTCCACTTGACACTGAATCGATACGCTGGCAGATGGAAATGTATTTTCTATTTTTTGCAGACTTTTTTTCGATTTAATTCGACGGTGAGATGACTTTGGTTTATTTTTGGCCTGCGGAACGGCAAGGGACGACGCTCGAAATGATCGTTGTTGTGGTCGTGGTCTGGTCTGGTACGCTCTGCGACTGAGTCTGCGTGTGTCTGGACGCCCCAATTTATAGACCGGCAGCATATGTGACGCGGGATCTCCGATCCCAGACGACGCGAAGCTCTCTCGGGTGCTTTTGCCTCTCCGATTGGCGTCTTATCGGGTCCGGTCGGGCCTTTCCTTTCTTTGTCGTAGGAGCAGCGATCACACGGCAAGAAAATACGGAGAAAATATGAATTTGAACTTTAGTTTATTATCTTATCAGTATAACAAAAGCAGTATTTATATCTGGATTATATATATTATTTTTCTTGGAAAAGAAAAACTACAAATAATGTGGGTTAAGAACTATTTTAGTAGACTTTCTTGCCAATATAATAGTTTTAAATAACTTATGCGGTTTTAGTATTGTAGATATGGAAATAACATAAATGTATAATTTTTAAGATATGACGTTGGCTCTGATTTAGATTATTCATATTACAGAATATATCGTTAAGAACGTCTCAAATATTATAATAAATATTTACCTAGGACTTGGGATAGTAAATTCCTTTTTCAAATTATTTTGCCACTGAAAATACTGCTAATCTTGGTTTATTTTTAAATGTTCAATATGGATTAGGAGAATTTGAATACATATGATTTTTTAAATCAATATAATCAGTAGTTCCACTTAAACTATAAGAATTTATTTCTATGTAAAGTCACATATAATTAAATCAATCGCAAGAAATTCCAAGCGTTCCATTTTTTTCTCTGCACACAAATCTTGCTATAAATATTGATGTTTAATATTAGTTTTTTTTTTTGCCTTGCCTCGGCTCATTCGCAATGCATTTTATCTGACGACATAGCAATCTATGTGTAATTATGTTAATTATTAATTAGCATTAGCACAGTTCCTGGTTCTTGGGCCAATCTTTCACAGGGCCCGCAGCAGCTGCCACCTGAGGCAGCTCACCTGGATTTCAGCTAGCAGGTAAACAGGGAGCCCAGGGAGCGCAGACCTGAAACTAGTTTCACAGGCGACGACGACAGGTTTCGAATGCTGGCAGTATGTAGTAATAGTGGATATGCACAGTGATTCTCGAGTGATTTTCCGAGGTGGAAGCAAATCCTAGATTACACTGACCGCACACTCTCTGGGATATTCCACTTGATTTCGAGTGTTGGCTCTTCAGTGTATTTATTTAGCCATTTACCTTATCACTCTTACGGGGTGTGGACGCCCCGGTTATCAAATCTCAGCACAGCCAGGCCACTTGACGAGGCGAATTAGTCGAGAGACTATAAATAATTGCCACTGGAAACTCAATAATCATACAACGATAACAGGGGTATGGCATTGAATCTGCGTTCTACTGCAGATTCGGTCTGTAATTACCCTCAAGGTGGGAGCAAAGCAGGTAATTGCAGATGCGAAAAGGAAAATGATACTTCAAGGTACTAGGAACAAACAAATCCCACCTCAGTTCCTATAATATTTAAGCTATCATTTAGTTTCTATTAACTGTTGGAGCGGTTCAAGTTTCTAGTGTGTGTATTTCGCCCCGTAGAACACACTCACACTTGGCTCTAAAATTAAAATATAACACGAGTTGTGTTTGTTCTTGCTTAGACTCCAGTCTCAAACTTTCCATCTCGTTTAAGCCTCATAAAGATGCTAAAATATTCCCGCAAGAATGACACTGCTCAACTGCTAGTGTGTCTGCCAGCTGGATTCCTCGAATATGGATTTGTTTTTGGGTTCTCGTATTTCGAGGGTTGTGTTTGCATTAGCCCGCTATGTGCTTAGTAGTGACTCGTTGACATGAACTATTAGCGCAAATCTGCGACTTTTGCCACCGCCAAGATCTCCAATTGAAGCGTGTTGTGTGTGTGGCATCAAATAATAAAGCCCGGCGAATTATGTAAAAAATAGTGGTTAGGCCCAGTCGATGGTGATGCGGTTATCAAAACCATCCAGTGGTGTCACAGCGGCTTCGGGTCATTGACTCACCCAGCTCCTAGTCTCATTAGGTGCAGAGAGAGAAATTATAACAATAATAATTTTTTGTTATCTTTTAAATAGGTAAGCATCAGAAAATATAATATATATTGTACTAACCCTAAAAAGGTTTTACTATATCTTTAAAATATAAACAAAAACTCGTGATGATAAGTTTGTTGTTTTTACTTGCAATATTTCATATAATATCAGTTCCACTTTGATATAGAAACGTTTGCGAAAAGTCATGCCGTTTGCAAGGTTATCTGATGGCTGGGATCTTCGATAAGCGTTAGCAAAACTCTGCTTATCTCCATAAGACTAACAATAACCATAATTTAAGGAAAGTACACAGCAACGGATGTGCATAAATAAAAAGTGATATGTGTTTGATGAGCTCTGGAATAACCATATTCAAGTATTCAAGTGGCGGTTTTGGGAGGTAAATAAATAAATGGCTATACAGTCTGAAAATTAGCGTTATAATGATTTGAATTTCGGTTAGATTGGCTAATCATCATATAGCTTACTGCTATATGGTTTGATAATAAAGTCAAAGATAATATATCAATCAGATTTTGTATGTGAGTTGCTCTATAGCAATGAGCTTGATAAAGAGAGCTTCTGTATAGAGAAATGCCTAAAAGATGGTAATTTATTTATATTTTAATGATTTATTTAGAGAATAAAAAAAAATAAATACTAATAATTAAAATAATATTAGTATTTGTATATTCTAAACTGTAAATAAACATTTTAATAATGAAGTTTATTAAAGTAAGTCTTAACCATATTCTCACTTAATAAAATCGGCCTAAAAGTAGACATCATCGTTTAATAATAAAAATACTTGAAGAAGGCCAAGTAATACTATGTCCACAAATGAACCATAAATAAGACAAAATCATAACATGTATAATCTATATAAGGCTTTAATTTTTCTTTAAAATTTTCCACTGCAAATAACGACCATGAACTTTGCCCTTAGGTAGATTTCCAGCCATCAATATATAGTAGTTCCCTTCAGAGCAAACATTGCCAAATATTAATTTTAATTAATAATCAAAGCGTCGCGACCGCCCAAATCCGCTTCGGCCATCAATCAGCTAAATTGACCGGCCGATTGAAGATTCCCCAGCAACTCTCTATATATCTCTCTCTGCGTTGAGTGGAACGCGGCTTTTTCCGATTTTGCTGAGTGAGAAGGTTCTATATAAAGGGCTCTCGGCGTTCCCCGATTCACTGCAATCGCATTTGTCCCATCAAACGCAACGGACAGCTATCTAAAAAGGGGAACAAACAAACAAATAAACCCTGATAAACTGGAATCCAAAAGGGAAATGTGCAAGGAACAGTTACCGATCGCATACTCCCTATGACTCTATTTTGTGCCAAATAAATCTTACAAACAGTGAAAAGCTAAAAGACCTCCAATTTTTAATTGTTTTATTTTAAAGTGTTTGTTTTTTTAAGTGAGTTGTTACCGAGTGATTTTGTGTACATGGTGCCGGTGGTAAAAATTCTGCAAAATCACGTCTGTCTTGGCCAGGCCAAAAAGTACTTAAAAGGTATTCAAAGAGAGCAATATTATGAAATGTACGTAAGGTCAGTGTTTTGGACCCCCATTAATTGAGACGTTTGGATATCAAAAATATATTAAAAGAGAGTCGCGTGCAGAAATCGTTATATGCGATTGCATCAGCCTGCAATTTATCACAGTACAGGCAGACTTGGATAGGTTGTAATTAATATAGTACACTTCTTTTTAGAATATCCAAGAATTTATTTAAAATTAAAGTGTTTATGAAGCGATTTCAAGAGTTATTAAAACTATTATTATGGAAATATTTATATTAAAATATTTCTGTGAGATACCCGTTCTACATTGCTAGGCTTTACTGTATTCCCACTATATCACTTTGGCTCGTGGCATGTCAGCATGCACTTCTCTTCAGTTCACGGCGCCAATTTGAATTTGGAACTTGAGAGGCGTCTGAGAATGTTTGGTACTCGTCTCTAATTTTTGTCGCCACTTGTATTTCTTTTTCCCCAGCAACGCTCTACGATGAAAGATTTGAAAGCGGAGATCCCAGTGGGCGAAGAGCTCTCGAAACCGGAGACCGGCGGGGTGAGTGCAAGCGAAGCTATTTTTCTACATTTCTCATAACTTCATTCAATTCATTGTTTGAATCATTTTAAATCTTGGAAAATTGTTTCTAGTCTTGGGTTCTATGAAAGGCATAGGGTTTCTTCTTGTAACGGAAAGAGTTTACGTTTTATTTAAAGTACAAATTTGTTTACAAAACAAATCGGATTAATTATGAATGGAAAAGGAAACTATTTATTTATTGAACTTTGTGAACTCTTGTTAGAGTATATCGTTTAACTCTTCAATTATCATCCTTTATCATCCTCTTTATCTATTTTTATCTATCAGTATATTTAATCAATATTTATATAATGCTTGAATATTTATTGGAAATATAATGCAAGCTAAAGATAGTCCTCACATATAAGCATAGGAAATATTTTAGTATGGAATGATTAAACAACAAAACTTAAGACTACATCAACACTTAAATATTTATATAAAATTTTAGCTTTAGAAAATATCTATTAATCTAATCTATTTAAGAACTATTAAAAATTACATAAAAAACAAGAAAGAAAGCTAACTTTGGCCAGTCAATGTTTGTATACCCTTGCGGGTAACAATTAAAATATATCATAACTAAGCCAAATTTCGATTCGGAAAGCAGTTTTGTGTTAGTTTTTATTAATTTAAAAAAACTGCATACCAAATATAAAATTTAAAGAAATCAAAATTTTTGGCCATTTTTGCTAATTTTAATGATGTAACCCCTTATGAAATTTCGCAAAAATGGCCAAAAAATCGATTTCTTCCTGACATGTCTAGAAAGATTCGCCTGTTAATGCTGATCAAGAATATATATGGTTTATGGGGTCGGAAATGATTCCTTGACTTAGAAAA